>JAMAMT010000084.1:0-114120 GCA_023630325.1 Syncephalastrum sp. PYS2702
ATCTTTGATGACTTGAACCTTTTCCTCGCACTTATTTAAACGTCCGTTGAAAATAACAAGCGGTGGGACTCGCTCCGCTTCGTCCAGGGGTGACTCTTCGATTGCATTCCGGATGTGAGTGAGGTCCTTCGCCCACGGCCACAGGTCATTGTAGCATTTAATTCTAATCCCCGCTCACTTAAAGTCCGCCTGGCGATAAAAACGAAAAAAAGCGATATTGTTTTGGATTATCAAGAGGCCTGCTCGAAAGCGATGATGAGAACATTGATGCGCTCTTGGATGCCGCCCGCTTCATGGTCTCTGGCCATGCCATCCGTCGCGTCTTTGCCCGCCAACTCATTTTTTGCAACCCCACGCACCCAGGCAACGTTTGGATCCACACCCGCCATATGATGTGCGTTGATTATGTACATTTGGTACAATGCCAACGGCCTGGAAGTCAATTGGGATCGATGTTACGATTATTGGATTTATATTCCCACGTTCCTCTTCCACTATTTTTTTTTTATTTTGGTGCGAACATGTCTTCAATAAGAAAACCAATAGCTAGTACGAGTTGCATCGTTTAAAGATCAAAATGCTCTTCGTGGTATACCAAAAGGTCTTTTGAACGTCAAGGCCACAGAGCGGACAAAAGCAGGAAAAGTTGTCGATGTCATGGACGCAAGACTGATAGTCAATACCTCACCTGAACGCGCCTACCGATCCCTATTGAAGGCCTTCGATATCATCGACCATTCCGAAAACATAATGAAACCTGTCAAAACTTATGCCAAGTAACTGCTCTGTGTATTGCTCTAGCAATAAATTCCGCCAAGACTTTGAAGCCGCATATCTTGCAAGACGTGCATCCGTGGACAATGGCGATTCACGAGCAGTCTTTGACGAACTGACGAAGCAAAGCATAGACTCTGCCTTCTCAATTACGAGTCATTCTATTAATCATGTTCGCGATAACGTCATCCGAAACGTTGATCAGTCGCCTGCATCTCCCAGCACTCATGACATCAGTGCCAACATAAGAGACGACGACGATAGCGACGATAGCATCAGCAGTGACTCTGGTGGCACAAAGACAAACATCTTTATCTGCCGAAACATCTGGTTCTCATGTTCCTTTTGCTCCGCAACCCCAAAGCTGACATTCCAGCAAATGGAACACCTCAGGCTCCTTTGCGATCTTATCATGTCATGCGTTCCCGATACCAGTATCCCACAAAATCTGCTCCAACTTCTTACGCAACAACAGGAACAACAATCACACCTCCATAGTCTTTCAAAGTACCCAGCAATTTTGGGTTTTTTTCCGAAACCTGATCCTGAATGTGGGAGACCAAAATCGATCGCGACTTTGCCAGCAAAATTTGGGCTGCAGACCAACTGGAACGTAAACGACAAGGTGATAAACCAGATGAAGATCAGCAACGAGTGTTTCTCTTTCTCGCCATGTGCGTCTCCGACTATTGGATGATGTGTTTTCAAACCGGCTCTCGAGTTGATCATGAACGCAGCTTCTGGTGTGAACGTGTGATCCCTCTTTTCAAGTATCTTGGAGTATTGTCCCGTGTTGTTTTCTCCTGGTAATGCAGAAAAGACGTGTTCAGTTTACCAGTCGATATTCTTGTTAACGAGAAGTCTAAATAGGTGCGAGGACAAAGTCCAGGCCATCAAAGACNTTGCAAGTCACATCCGGTATCTGGACAAACCCAGTGACCAACAAGTATGCGGATGGCCTCGGAGGAGTTTCCGAAAGGAGGTCATTGCCATGGAGTCTCTTCTGCATTCAACGAAGAAAACATGAACCATAGGTTGGAAGACACGGAGAAATTAATTAACGAGACAATCTCCATGCTCCACGTCCAGCTATCATCAAGCAAGCAAGCTGCAGCAAGCGCTGCTGTTGGTGTCGCCACTTTTGGCATACAGCTGATCAAGGCCAAGCTGACACTCATGAAAACAACCATGAACAATGAGTGGCAAGTACCAGATTCTTGAGCTGTGATCAGCTGTTATACCGACATCCTGGGCCGACCGCTTCAAGTTGCTGCCACTGATGGAGCTTCTTGTATGCTTGCACGTAAGTCAGATTGTGGTACGACGAATTGATTTATCCATATTTTTCATAGACGAACTTGCTACCCAAGATACCATTGAAAACAGCTAAACATGGAACACAGTGGCTTTCTTACTTCGTGTACAATAGAGAATTTACTTTCCATGCTCCTTAAAAGATACCAATAGCAGCTTTTTTCTTTTCTTTTTTTCTGTGAGCTACAGACCCTCCCTTTGGATGTATTGCGTTGGTCAACCTCTGCCATCCTCATTTGTATACAGTATCCCTTCAAAAGTTTCCTTCTTACCCCCCCCCCCTTGTCTTCATACTCTTGATATAAGACTTTTCAATTGCATGGTATCCATTCTCGATTATATCTCATTTATTCTATTTTATATAACTAGCCATTCTAGCAGTATTAATCTACACACATAGCGGAACATTGTGTTTGGATTTATGACCTATGTTGCGACCCATGCATCGACAACAGGGAGGCTATTATTCAAGAAAGTATGTTCTGCAATTCAACATAAAGGTCTTACGATATACGGTATCTTATTATTCTACCGGTGCTTTATATGTGAGCTGTCAGGACTTAAAGCTCTTGAAACAAGGAATGGAATATAATAGGACTTCCTAACCAACGCATGCTGGTATTGGCGGTGAAGAAATAGATACGTATATCAGAGAAGGATAAAAAAACGTCCATCATCTAAACCAAGGAACATCCGAAAAACGTATATTAAAAGTTGATGATACATCATCTGGGATAAAAAAGAAAAATAATATCAGCACCCTACAATGGGCTGTGTGAGGCTACAAGTCAGCGGATAAGCTTAAGTTATCTAACGCGAATTAGCCAATAATAAATCTCATATTGCTGGGTGAACAAGGGTTTGCGGATATAAAGTCGCCCGTTGATATTGATATGAGTCCAGCGGCTAAATATAGTGGTAGTCTCACCGCACGGGTTATACAAAAATTGGAGGGAGTTTCACCTTTGGCGTCTTTGAGAAGCACATAATGCATAATGACGTTTGCAGCTCCGTAGTATCTATGCCATCAATTCGGTTCTGCTTGATAGGTAGTTTGTTAGGGCTTTATTGTATAACATTTTCCTCTAGATGTTGTATAATACGCGCATTAATGGGAATTTTATACAATGAGTGATTATTTCTGGGTGTGAGATTCGCAGTTCCAATGTGAAACTTACCAGAACTTTATGCGCGAAGAGTGGATCTCATTCTTTTCTATCAAGCCTTTTCTCTGATTCGATGGATTCCGCCCCGTCGATTAGTACTTCAGCGAGTCAGGGTCAGGCTGCCCCTCCTCTGCTCGCCTCTTCCATCACAAACGAATCTTCAGACACGGACTTCACTGATCTGACTTCCATCAAAACTCCTGGTTCCAGCATTCTCCTACAGAGTGACGCTCAGTCTGACACTCGCCAGTCACCACGTCGTGACCAGCAAGACATCCTCTCACAATACAGACGCGCCTCGCTTGAGCCACCTGACGTCACTGAAGAAATGGAGAAGTGGTTTTCGCAAGCAGACAGGTACGTGCGGAGACTCCTCTCTTGCGTTCTTGGCTCAACGAGGTCGATTTTGTTCTGTGTGCAGATACGGGTTCCTCGATCACGAGGAAGAACTCATGCCAGAGTAAGCACAGAAGGCTTGTGAGGCTGCACATCATCTGACCTTGTTTCCTTAGAGCAAGCAGAAAAGAATCAGAGCGGTCCGTCAAGTGGGCCAACATGGCCAAACAAAAGCTCCTTCATGGCGACTCTGTCCATATCTTTCCAAACTCCCGTAAAGTAGGTCCTCATGCATGCCGCAAACAGAAAGGAAAGGAAAACTATGTACTGAGCAAGAAGGCATAGTTTTATAAGCGCGTCTATAAGGGTATCCCCGACTGCTGGCGGCGCGATGCATGGTACTTTCTGTGCACAGACGGTCTGCGGGCAGCAGAACAGGACAATGCCCTACGGCAGCAATACACAAAGCTGCTGTTACAGTCCAATCCGCATGAGCGCCAGATCGACCTCGACATTCCGCGGACCATGAACGGTCATATCATGTTCCGTCAGCGTTTCGGTACTGGGCAGCGTGCCCTGTTTAACGTTTTGCACGCGTTTGCTTCCCTCGATCAAGAAGTGGGTTATTGTCAAGGCATGACCAACATCGTTGCCATGCTTCTGCTCTATTGTGAAGAAGTGGTGAGACAATCAAAAAGAGAAAGTCAAACACAACTTTTGTTCTAATCGAAACGAGTCTAGAAAGCATTCGAGATTCTCGTACACATGTTCCGAAGGGATGGTTTGCACTATCTCTACATACCAGGCTTCCCTGCCCTCATGGAAAGCTTTTACATACAAGAACGCCTGATCCAAAAATATCTCCCTAGACTTTATCATCATTTGGTATGTACAGACAACAGAACATACTACATCTCTTACTCACGCAGAAAGATTTGTAGCATAACACGGGCCTCTCCAGCGACGCCTACGCCACTCGATGGTACATCACGCTGTTTACAGGAGGCGTCGTTCCATACCACACCTTATTGCGGATATGGGATATTTATTTCTTGGTTGGCTACGACATTTTCTATTTTGTTGCCTTGGCCCTGCTTCAGTCACATCAAGGTAATCTTAGTCAAGAAGTCATAGTGGGCCTATTCAACTCACACTAGATAGACAAACTCCTGGCTGGTGACCTCGACGTATGCATGCAAATCCTCGGCTCTGTGATGCGTGTGCCCGATGATGACCAGTTCATCAAGCTTGTCAAAAAACTCTACGACCGCAATCGACTGCGAAGGACTCTCCACCACTATAAAGCCGAATATAAGTCACAAAAGCTCTTACCCCCGCTTCCATGTGACTGACATGTATCATAATAAAGAAAAGAGAAAGTATATACTATTACAGCACGGCGACAGAAAGGGTCAACTCGAAAGTATCTGGTAGTGAATGCGTCGGTCCATCGAGATCGCCTTTGGGGAGTACGATGGCCCCTGACGGCACGAAAGCTGCATTCAGCCAAAAATGGAATAATGGCGTTTTCTATGAAGAATGGCGGAATTGGTTAGTGTATGTTTATGCTCACACGTGTGTAGGTGCCTGTAGCAAAACAACACCTGCCTTGTTACCCCTACAAAAGGAGATCTTGAAATCGTTCGAAACTTCCACGTCTTCCAGTAGTTTTATGGTCACGGACGATGCCGCCGGATCAGACGTTATACGACAGCCGCCATCTTTCGCAGCGAACATACGATCGTCGATGGAAAACACGATATCTATGTTGATACACTATAGTGGGCTGACGTGTATTTTGATGCATTGACTCACTGATGCGAAGTGAAATTTTTATTACCTTTATCATGCTTTACGCTGTAGGGTATAGGGTGCAACTTCAAATGGAGAAGACGTAAACGGATATCCGTGTCCCATTGCTCTGGGTGCTTCAACAGCGTATCAAAGTAACGCACATAGCGTATCTGACTAGGTACGGAGAGGCCCTATAATCCGGTCATGAGATCCAGCCGCGGGGAAGTATGCATAAGTATCTTTTGTGCAACCTTGCCATCTGTGGTGCGTTTTACGCCATACAAGTGGATGGCCTCGTCAGCGTTTTGGACGAGGTGCATGTAGAGAAGGAGCGCTGCGACAGCTGTGCCTGTACGGCCTTTGCCAGCTTTACAATGGATTGCTACCACGTTCTGCGGATCGGCTTCCAACCACGTCGCTGCGTCGTGACAGAGCGCGCGTAGCACCTCGAGAGGTGGCGGCTGATGATCATCAAAACTGTAGTCGGACACAGCTGGGATATCAAAGACAGTGGCCTTGTACGACTTTTCTGACCGTCTTTACATCTTAAGAGAAGTTTGAGCCGTTCTTTTGTACAGACTTACAAATTATACACCTTATAATGACCACCATGGCGCTCCTCAAGGAATCTTTATGAGAGTAGTCAATTCAGGGCTGTGCTGTAATGAAGAGAGATTACGACCTCTTGACCTCTTTCAGTGAATTGCGGTATATACCTTCCCAACCCTCGGAAGGGAAGGACATGGCAATAATGCGATCGGTGATGTCTACTATGGCATTAGGTTCTGCTTTGTTGTCGCGTCCACTTACAGCTCAGGTCCAAGTTAAAGCTACCCTCATTGTATCGTAGACGATTCTCAGACACCCAAGTACGCAGTTGGTTGAGCATTTGTGAAAAGGCATAAATTATTTGGATTCAATGCACCGTTGTCAAGGGCGACTCTGTGCGACGTGCCTGGTGCCGAAATATGTTCCTCATGGATATGTAATGTCTTGGTGGCCCATTGACTCAGGAGTTCTTTCCTATGCTTGTGCTTGTGTCAGTAAAGAAAATACAGTATATCGCGTCACGACGGGAGAACTTGTTGAAAAAGGCATGATAGAACAACAAAGGAGAGGTGTAATCGAGCAACGATCAGTTAAGACAGCCCGCTCACTCCCAAGGGAGCAGCGCTGACTATTCTGAAAGTTGCATCAGATTCACACGTGATAAAGAGCATAATGATCTCTAGGCGACCATCTTGTAGCGGCCAAGCCATGAATATGGCATATTTCCCCTCCTTCCTTCCTTGGAGAAACCCCCATTTTTGATTCTTGGATGGGGTCGCTCCTTTTCTTCTTCTTTCCAGCCTGTTGTTACAGGTGCGTCCTACATATACGTGTGGTATGCGTATGTGTATGTGTAAGCGTATGCGTAAGCGTACGTGTGTTTTGTATGAAGACGAGGGGGGTGTCGCATAGAGGCTCATGGGATCCACCCGATTCCCAAAAATAAGGAAAACCCATCAAACCATAAAAGTATATCATAAGGCTCTGGAAGGAAAATTAATACTTTGTTCTAATGAGACAACAGATTGCTACTGCATATCACCCATAAGGTTTACAAACTCTCGAGGAAGCTATCCTGATAGTGTGAAGCAGTGTCGCCAAAAGAATGGAACAGGTTGCGTCTGTGTTGTTCTGAAACAGGCTCTGTGCCTTGATATGGACCAGATTAAGTGTCCGCACACAGTTATGATAAAGTACGCCACCTGCCCCAAAATTGCTGGTTTGTGCGTAAGTGGTTGTCAAAATGGGACTCGCCGATGATGTGATGCAGTCCATCATGACGCCCGGGTACACTGCCACGGGCGTTGTACGCCTTATGTATTACGCCTTTTACCTGCTCTTTGCGACGCTGGCTGGCATGGTGATTGCCACGAGGGGAAACATACACGTCATTGCACTCCTGTTCCTGTCGATAATCCTGTTTGTCACTATCCGTTGGTAAAAAAGAACAAACACGCTTATTCCCCTTTGAAGAAAGCAAAGTTCTCTGATGCATTCCTTCTTGCAGGTTCGTGGCCGAAATGGATGCCCTCAAAAAGAAGGACCAGCAGACCAAGCAAAATTAAAGAAACACCTACCGTCCCTTTTGCCTCACATTGCGCCTCGCGTGTGCACCCGCGTGTGTGTACGTTATACCAACCTACTGTATCATACATGTTAGAATAAATAGGGGAGACACCTCATTTCATAAAACATCCTGTCAAGGGCCAGGAAGAACAATAGGCACCTTGAACCTTGAGGGTCCTACAAGAAGGAAAAAAAAAAAAAAAGGACCCGCGCCCGCCTAAAAACACACACACACACCCAATCCCAATTGAGGGGCGCACAGCAATCATGATCGAAAACAAGAACTGAAGGAGGATGAGGAGACTGAATGAAAGAGGGGATTTGGGATAAGGAAAGAAACGCTAGGACCGGGAGGACAGAGAAGGGCACGTACGGACCGACGTACACTGCGGCAGGGCCCTTCATGAAGATCCCATACGTCAGCATAAAAAACAGAAAAAGAGAAGCAAAAAGGGCGCTTTGCTGGGTTGCACGTGCCCTGGTAGGAAAACAAGGATACTACTAGAACAAAATGGGTCCAGTAGAACAGGGATTCATGAGCGGACCTACAGGGTCGAGAAGGAAGAGAAGATAGGGTCCATGAATCATCTGCGAATCACACATAAAACTCAAATGCAAATGTCTTCCCCATATGTAATGCGGTGATGCGTTGTCTGGTCCTTTTCGCAAATGAACTCGGGGAGCAACAACACAGGTGCAAAGGAAAAAGGAGTGTAATAAAAAAAATAGAAAGGGTACAGGATGTTGCATGGCCTTCACTTGGGGAAAAATAATCTTGAGCGCATCATTCCACTGACATTGCTGCAGATCGAGGGTCCATCCATATTGGAAACAACTGGACAGCTGCAAGTCAGACTAGTCTAACCATTGGGCTGCTGGAAAATGGGAAAGAAATGCGTAGATTGTTTATTTCCTGTCAATTTGTTTGTACATTAACATTGCGTAACAGTACCCGTATGTAACATGGACATGAAGGCAAACCCATAGTAAATAATCCTGCGCATAGCATGAGCATACTGGATGTGCAGATGATATGGTATGATTCTCTGTACCGGCAGCAACCAGCGCATAACCCGTAATGCGTGTGCGTACCCCAATGTCCGGTTAGATGTGAAGTTTCATTCCGTTTGGCTGCGACATTCCATGCGTTACGCGGACAAATGGATGAATCTGGGTAAATGAAAAGAGCAGGGCAAGGTTGACAGGGGAAGCAAGAAAGAAGCAAAAATAAAAAATAAAAACAAGCGAAAGGCAAAAAGGCAAAAGACAGCACAAGCACAGAGTTAAGCAAGGCACAACAGGGGATATAATAGTGGTTCGATCACAGAAAAAAGGAAAAATTTCATCTCCTGTGCATCGTACGTACGTTCGAGCGACCCTAAATGGACTAGCCAGAAACAAATGTCAAAGCGAGCGCAGTATACCTAAAGATAAAGATAGCGAGAAGGTAAATCATTTTTATTGAATGACGATGCAGGGGAGACAGAGCAGGGGAACATTATGTCGTCTTTTTCATTGAACCTAATACAGCAACATATGGAAGATTAGGGAGATGCCAATGCCTTCTTTTCTTATCCGTCTAGACAGGTACTCTTCCCCGCCTCTGTGTGGTGTGTGTGTGTGTGAGAGAGTGTGTGAGAGTGTGTGTGGTGAAAAATGATCGCACATGGATTCCTGTGTGTGTCTACCAAGTGTTGCCCCGTGCGCATTGGGCGGCCCATTTCTCGAGCGCACGGTCCACATGATGCCTTGAGTCTATATGACCTATAGATATCATACGGACATACATACTCTCACATTTCATTCTTATTTCTTTTCCTTCTTGCTCAGGGTACCCGGCTTATTTTGTCTCTAACTTTACTTTCTTTTTCTGCATGTGAATTCTGATTTCTTCTTCCCTCTGCCAAAATGCACAACAAATAATAGTCTACTGATCATAATAAACAAAATAAAAGCAAAAGATTGGGGTAAATTAGACCAACCGAATGTTCCTCATGATTTTGCCATTCCGTTAGAGTGCAAATGAAGAGAAAGAGATAGCTGATTTCCATACGATGCATCATTTCCCAGCAGGGGACCACCTGAAGGGAGTCCCTAAAAAAGCAGGAGCGGCGCAATGAAGGACGGGAAGGTTGATCATGAAATTTAATGTGTGATGTATGTGTGCGAGTGTGCGCGTGCACGCTACCATGTATGTGTGGCGATGCTTCCCCTCTCCTAATAAAGTCGTACGGTTTTCCAACGAACAAGCTGAGGTCATATTCGTGAGATGAATATACAAACAAATGATAGAGAGAAAAGCCTAAAAGCATGAATCCTTTATTTTCGGTATGATAACAATCCTCATGCCCGGGCAATCGACTAACAATGCTATCCTCGCATGAGCCTAAGATAGATAGCTGTCAATCATTCGCTGAACCCATTCGGCACTTGCATGTGTCAATGTCGATGACACACAGATAAAGACATCATCACACACCATGTTTGCCACGCGTTCCATAAAGTATAATAAGTGCAAAATAATAATAATAGTATCCTGAGATATCAAGGGTCTCGCTGCTGGGACGTCTTCGCCCATGGCTTACCTTACCTTCCCCAATCCGACAGTATCCGCTACATTCTCCGTGTAACAATAGCAGTAGCATAAACATGCAAACATACCTTAAGTCATAAGCACATGCGCTGCCCTTGAGTTTCCGCACACACACTAAAATTCCCAGAAATATAGGCAAGGACTGATCGAGTCCATACTCGTGCTCAAGGACGCTGATAATAATAATGTAATATAACGTAAAATGCGCGATCGCAGAAACCCTGCGTAGTGACTCCGTAGTACACGCCGTGTATTATAGCAACAATAAAGGGATATCTGTAGCTCCCATATTACCAACACGAGACATTGGGAAGCAGTAGTAAGACCTCTCATCTTTTTTCATTCTAATCAGGGGCGCAGCTGCTCTTAGTAGTTTCGACGTGCATGTCACCATGTACCAGGAGATGAAGTATACACACACAAAAAGCGCAAGGAGGAGGGGTTGTTGGGGGGGGGGGGGGACAGGGATTGGGGGGTAAAGTTGCACTAAAACAGACGACGAGGACGACGACGGCGACGACGACGACGACGACGCACGAACCCTATGAGACTGCCCCTACACGCGCACGCGTTACGGTTTGCGCGGGCGCGCGCGCGCACACACGCCTATACACACACATACACACACAAAAAGAAAAAGTAATTTGCTCCATATATAAATGGCCCACTTTCTGCCTTTCACATTTTCTTTACTTCCATCTTTAATATACATTCAAGCAGCGTTTATACACTTTTTCCTTCATACATCCATCCCACTCTATAATAATTCTCTAAACTTCGATAAACATGGAGATTTCTGAACTCGTCCACCAAGAACAATTCACCTTTGACGAACAGCGCCCATTCCAGTGCACATACAGCAGCTGCCAAAAGTCGTTTGGCCGTCGCTCAGATCTTGTGCGGCATGCGCGGATCCACACCAACGACCGACCTTTCAAGTGCGCTGAGCCTGGCTGCAGCCGCAGTTTTATCCAGCGGTCAGCTCTGACCGTCCATCTTCGGACCCACACGGGTGAGAAACCGCATGCATGCGAGTATCCGTATTGCAACAAGACATTTGGTGACAGCTCCTCGCTGGCCCGGCATCGGTATGTAGAATAATGCATCAACTCAAATTCAAGTCTAACCTCATAACAACAGCCGCACCCATACCGGAAAGCGTCCTTACAAGTGCCCCGCGGAAGCGTGCGGCAAGAGCTTTGTGCGTAAGACGATGCTGATCAAGCACATGAAGCAGGACCATCCTGGCGACGGCAACCGCCCGGTTGTCCAGTGGCGCCCTTTCCACGAGGAGCGCCGTTCGATGGATGCCTCGTCGGTCTCGCCGAGCTCGACCCACAGTAGCCTCGACAGCTCGCCCATGTCGTACGCTCGCACTCCGTCCATTTCTACACGCAGCAGCAGCCCGTCCTTGAGCGACGACCCTTGCCTTCTCCGGCCCCTCCCCGTCGTTGCCCAGCAACAGCCCTGGTGGCATCATCCTCACTACCAACAACATGCGCCTTCCACGGTTCAAAACCTGCCTGGTTTGACCCATTACCTCAAGGAGCAGCAAGAACTCTGCCCACCCGACATCCGACGCGACAGCGGCGTCTCATTCCTCTCTGATACTCCCGCACCTTCCGCTCCGCGCTACTGCTTCTAAATCTCTTTACTACCTGCCAACGTATATATATACACACGCCCACACTCACATTGGTACAGCACCACCACGACCACCATCATTACTACTACTTTAATACTCTTTATTACTCGCTCTCGGCTCTTTCGTAAGGCCCTACTACGACCTCTATGCATTCTACTTTATTCCCCGCCCGCTCCTCCTCTCTGATTCTTTCTCCCTTGACATGACACATCCATACATACAGCACAACACACATACCAAAATGACGGCGTACTACAACTTTTCCTATACATACCCTCATATATATTTACACACCTACATATACACAGCACCACACCCCCAGCAATCCCATTCATATATTGTACAGACGTTTTCTTCCTTTTCGTTTTCTTTCGTTTTTTCCTTGATTATTGCCAAAATTGCAGCATGCGGTCTAATAAAGCTTCGAGTACATACATATATTCTCCATATGAGCTAGAGCAGCTTTCCTAATGTGAAGCATCCATTGCAGTTTTGCCGGATGCAGTCGAGTCATGCAGCCAATCAAATGAGAGCAGCATATTATACACACTGACAGATGTACACACATAAACATACAAGTATCTCTACATTATTTGGATGTATCACCCACGCATGCAAACAAAAACATCCAGTCCTGTACGTTCTCCTTTAAACCCCCTTGCATCCATAAAATACGCGCGCGCAACGTGACTGACCCACTAAAACGTCCCAAAGGATGCACACCAGATTGGGTAAGGGGCTGAGTTGCGAGTGTGCGGGTGTGTGTGTGCGCGCGTTCTTATGTGCAAAAAAATACAAGCGAACGACCGACACAAATAAAAAGGGGAGGAGCGAGGGGCTTTGATGAGTTCATGCAGGGACCGATCAAACCAAAGAAAGGATGCTACTCATTCATCATTTGGAACGGGGAGTGACGCTTTGTCCTCCATGATGAGGACATTGTCAGACACATCATTATTTTACAGGATACAATGAAAAGGACAGGCAACAATGACAGGCTTCTTTGGGAGTGCTTTCCATATAGTATTGCCAGCTATGTCCGTTATCGATTGATTTGTTTTCTCATCTTTAAGTTTATCGCATGGTCTCCCGAGCCGCCGCAGCATACAGCCTCGTATGGCTCAACCCAGTCTCGCTCGCGCTAGCGACCGTGATGTGGCATGCGTATCAGCTTCAGTCCGCGTTTCAAACGGCATGCACCCTCGTGCCGCTCGTCTCCCATACCAACCAAGTGATCGCAGCCAATACTGGCCGAGAGCTCGTCAAGGCCGTGGGTGCACTTGAAGGGATTGTGCTCTGGATGGTGGGCGCATACAAGTCGACGTATCGCTGTCTGCTTGGCTTAACGATCAACGGCATGGTGGACGTCGTCGCGGGGGCAGCCCAAGGGCTCGAGCAAGCAGCCCATGCAATCGGACAGGCTTTTACGGGCCAACACGATGACAGCGCCGCCTTATCCACCACGATGCATCAAGTTCAGGAACGCGTACATAACTGGACATCGCCCGAGGCCGTCGATGCGCTCGATGCTATGCTCCGGCAGCCTTTCAACGCGCTCTCCCAACATATCAACACAACTTTCAGCGCATGGCGGCCTGCGCCTATGCAAGAGTGTACAGGCCACGTTTTTCAGTCTATCATGGGTGTACTCGGCTGCTTGCTGCTGCTATCTGTGGCCGGCAACACATACCTCGTCTATCGGTCACTCCGCCGCAAGCCACAGCCACGGTGGTACGATCCGATGACCCACCCGCTCGCAGTCTATTGCCTCATTGTGGGTGTCGTTGGCGCACTGACTCAGCTCACACTGGGACTTTTGCTTCCTTCGATGGAGGATATCAATGCGTGGATCGCGGGGACCGAAACGGACCTCAACACGCACGCGCTGGGGATCATACGCGACACGGCGACGGCAGCCAATCAGACCGTCGCAGCGGTAGTAGACCACATTACGACGTTCCTCAAGGCAACGTTGGGTGGTACGATCCTCGAGAGACCGGCGACCGATGTCCTGAACTGCCTGATCTTGCTCAAATTGGAAAAAATGGAACAGGGTCTGACCTGGATGGTAAGTCAAACAGGTCACTCAAACACTCACGTGTCAATGAGGCGAACAGAAAAGGCAAATGGTAACTTTTTCTCTTTCACCTACGGTAGGCAGACCATAGGTATGTCAACTTGACCCGTATCGACTATCCAGCCCATCAGGATACAAGCCATGTTCTGTATGGAAGTATCTGGCTTGGTTGTGTGCTCGTCGCCGTCGGTCTTTGGGCCGTGCCGACGAGCGAAGGGCAACAACAAGGAACGCGGACCTTGAAAAGTGGAGGATGATGATACGTGGACCCTTCTCTGGTTCTTTTCTTTCCCTTCATCGCGTGGCCAACCAAACCCCATTCAGCACAATGTTCATCATCAACTGGTTCTACGACGTCCTGTCTTCTTTGGGTAAAATAAAACACCTCGTTATTCTGTACCTCTGTTAAACTCGCCACAGGTTTGCTTAATAAGAATGCAAAGATCCTGTTCTTGGGTCTCGATAATGCTGGCAAAACGACCCTCCTTCACATGCTGAAGAACGACCGTCTCGCCACCCTTCAACCCACTCTTCATCCCAGTACGTTGTCTCATTCATCATGTCTCTTTTGTTGCTCACGCAATCGTTCGTTTTTCTTTCCTCTGCTCTTTGCTCTGTGCTCTCTGCCCTTTCTGTTCTATTTCCTTCTTTCGTTTTTAGCCTCCGAGGAACTTGCTATCGGCAACGTCAAGTTCACGACGTACGATCTGGGCGGCCATATGCAAGCGCGTCGATTGTGGCGTGATTACTTCCCCGAGGTGTCGGGTATTGTCTTCTTGGTCGACTCGGCCGACCACGAGCGTTTCCCGGAGGCAAAGGCAGAACTGGATGTACGTAATAAGTTTATTTCTATTCACGGTCAAAAGTGGCAAAAGGTGTTCTTCTGGCTGACCTTTTATCCCACCCGTGTATGCAGGCTCTGCTGGCCATCGAGCAGCTTTCCAACGTCCCCTTCTTGGTCCTCGGTAACAAGATTGACGCTCCCGGTGCCGTCAGCGAGGATCAGCTGCGACAGCAGCTCGGCATGTTCCAGACGACGGGCAAGGTAAAGATAAAAAAGAGCAGCGGTTGAATGGACTGGGAAGAAAGAAAGCTATAGACGCGAGCTCATCTCACTTGTTTTTTTTTTTCTCTGCATAGGGCAAGGTCCCGTTGAAAGACATCCGACCTATTGAGATCTTCATGTGCTCTGTTGTCATGAGACAAGGCTACGGCGATGGTTTCCGTTGGTTATCGCAATATGTCTAAGCTTTTTGTTTTCTACCCCCATAACTCCTTTTTCTCTTTTCATCAAATCCTAAAACAAAGAAAAAGACAAAGAAAAAAACGGATAACTAACCACATTAAAGCGCGCGCATACCTCTTTTTTTCCCTCTCTCTTCACCTACGCATCTACCTGGTTTTCACCTTGTTCCAGTACACAAAAAAAAAGAGTAACGGGGGGCAGTGATTTCTTATATTCGAATTTCGACTCGACTTTGCGAAGCTTCATCTCTATTCCTCCTCAAACCCCCTTCTGAGCTGTCAAAAGAAGCGAAAGATAAAAACAAAGAAAAAATATGCGGGCTACAATATCTCGGCAAGCGAAAGTGGCTGTGTTGGGATGACCTTCCGCTCTGGATGGGTCTTTCGCTTCTCTTCGTGGGAGGTCATCTTTGATAAAAAGCAAACCACCCCACACACGCATGTAGCTGAGAACATACATGTGAGGGAGGTCATGTCCTATGTCCGTTTTGGTTTCTCTTGCGCTGCTACCTTCTTCCCCGACCCGCTCTGTAGTAATAATGCTAATGAGCCCTTCTTGTACTCCCTCGCAACTTTAGATCTTACCCTTGGTTGGCGTAGGCATGACCGGCACCGCCGCCCATGTGGAACACGCGCCGACCGCCACGGAAACCGCCGCGCTGGCGCGCGCGCTCTTCAATCGCAGCCTGGCGCGCAGCCGCCTCCTCGCGCTCCTCATAGTTGAGCACGAGCTTTTTGAGCTGCTGCTGTTCCTCGCGTTCAGCCTCCTGCTTGGATCGCGTGCTGATCGCCAAGACACTGTCCGCAGGTACCTGCATGGTCCGCGTCTGCTGTCGATTGCCCTTCTTGGTCAGCAGCGTAAACGCCATGCGTGGCTCATCGACCGTGCCTTCTTGCTGTTTTTCCTGCGCAGCAGCCGTGCGGCGGTCCTGGGTGCCACGCAAATTCATCGGAATGGGTACGTCGAGGACAGTCGTCTTCTTTTCAAACTTGCGCGACTCCATGCTTTCGGCCATCATGCGACTGAACTCACGCTCAAAGTCTTCCTCCTCCTCCTTGGAGATCTGCTCCTCGCGGTTCTTGAGCACTACCACATCCTCTTCGGCGCCATCGCCCGCATTAGCTTCCTCATCACCTGTCTCGACTTCCTCGTCGTCTTGCAGCTCGAGTGGCTCGTCGTCTTCGCCTTCATCACTCTCGGACTCGGATTCGCTCTCGAAACCGTCCTCTTGGACCTTGCCGTCTGTCCCTTGGACCGATTTGAGCTGCTCAAGCAGCATGCGGTCCACCGCCTCATTCGCTTCTTCATAGGAGCTGAAGAATACCAGCTGTGGTCGCAGGATCTCGAATGTGTCGCTGATCATGAAGTCCACATCCATGGGTGGCTTTTGCTTTGTCAAGATATACATCTAAAAAATGCAATATCAAGGTAAGTCGAGCCGTGCTATATGGGAGTGTAGTCGTCTTGTCTTTTGTGTCAATGTACCTGGAAGAAAGTCAGGAAATGATCCAATTTTCGCTTGGAGCTGCCCCGGTCAAAGCACATGCCACATGTGTCCAAGAGAGTGCAGCACAAACGAATACGGAAAAAGTCGTTGGGTGCATCTATCGCACAGAACCGCTCGCGGGCGGGTCGTCCAAATTCTTCACCGGAGCATGAGTATATCTCAAACCCAATCGTATTATCCCATCCGCGACTTACCATGGCCGAAAGTAACAATGGTATACAGTGTATCAAAAATCAGGGGCGAGTCGATCAACCGATAGTTGTAAAGCTCGCCGAGGTATTTCGAGACTGCGATGCGCCGCTGGTTGTGCTTGAAGATATTCTGCTCGAGACCCACCCGGATCTCCTCGACGACGCTGTCGACGAGCTGGACACCAAAGTCCGAGTGGTATCGGTTCAGGCCGCTCGCAAGAATAGCGATCAAATGGATATTGCTAAATTTGATCTTCCAGATTTTCATAAAGAGCTTGACCATCCAGTTGAGCAAATCCTTATCCTCCCAGTGGAGCTTACGCAGCTGCTTCAAGATCTTGTCAAGTGACTTTTTGTTGAGATCACCATAGATCAGCTTGCGCACATAGAGTTCCATGGGCGAGCGGGCCTTTTCCACAATGGCGGATCGGTCGGGGGGGTTGGCTTGGTAATAGGCATTCTCGACCATCAGCATCTGGCGGTTGTCCAAGTGCTGCACGTTCTTTTTGCGCATCACTACCTCGAGCTAGGATGGGAAATTTAATTGCTTTGGTTCAACCCTTGTTTATCCGCCCGCTTACCATGTTGCCCATGCGGACAGCCGTTTGGGGCGATTTGAGCAAAAAGCGACCGCAGGTCTCGAGGAGGTTGCAGACGATATCAATGTTTTGGTTCGTGAAATCGTCAAGCGCAATTTTGAACATGTAAAAAATGGTATGGGCAGGCGTGACCTTGAATTTGGTCAACTCAGAGACGAAGCGAATATTCTTGACGCGTGTCTCCAGCAGATCCTGCGTCTTCTTTCGCTGAAGGCCCTTGAACTCGTGCTGAAGGGTGCTCAATACCGCTTCCGAAATGTCGGGGAAATACTGGCTCAGGATCGCAATGAGACGCGAGTAGTACGGCAAGAGATCGACGCGCTGCCGCGGCACGTTCAGCAACGCCTTGACGAGACGTTTGCGTGTTGCTTTGGAGTTGATGTAGCAAAAGTCAACGGCCACGCTGTCGATCGTGTCACGGTTGCCCATCGTGGGCAGACGTGCCAAGAGCGCGTCGAGTTGGGCGATCTGGGTAGGCTTAGCATTTGCGTCTTCCTTGTCCCCGCTACGTCGTCATGTGTGTGTCAGCTACCTAGCCCCCTTTGTCGCATGTATTTCTACTTACTCTAAGGCTTTGTCGACGACATCGTCTGTGGTGGCTGCTTCATCCTCCATAGGGATATCCTCGTCTTTGAAAGAGGCGGTGTCATCGTGTTCTTCCATTTCTTCCTTCTCTTTCTCGTCCTTGTCGTCCTTGTCGTCCTTGTCGTCCTCCTTGTCCTCTTTGTCTTCCTTTCCTTCTTTCTCATCCTTCTCATCCTTTTCGTCCTTGTCGTCCGTTGCCGTTTCACTTTCTTCGGACTTTTTGGACGGATTGGTCTCTAAGAATACACCAGGCACGAGCACGCGCAGATCAGGCAAGTCCTCATAAAACTTGCGCGCGTCTTCATCTTCCCAAATGCTATTGCCGTTATTCTCTTTCGCGTCTGCAAAGGTATTGGAAGCGCCGGCACTAACAATCGAGACCCGCGTCACGCCCTCTTCCTCTGGAAGCTCCGGCATCTCCATGTCGAGTGCATCCGTCAACCTGGAGCGGATGTGTGTGTGAGTTATCTCACTGACAAAAGATATTTGTTTTCTATCACTTACGTCTGAGTGTTGTTCAGCAGCTTTTCGTACATCTTGGAGACTTTTTCATAGTTGGCCTTGGTTTCCTCGGACAGCTCACCGCGCGCAAAGAGGGTTTCCCGGTTGCGATGGTCGAGCTTCTTCATGTTGGTGTGAAACTTGACGAGGTGCTTCTGGACACCGGTCGCATAATCGACGACCAAGGTCTTGAGCATGGCCTGGACCTCGGGCGTCACGGGCGAGTCGGCATCGCCATGGACGACCGTTTCGGACGTCGTGACCGCTTTAGCCGTATCGACTTCCTCGTCGTTCTGGGCGGCAGTGGCGGCACGCTGCTTACGCGGTACGATACCTAGCACGGATTGGCTGTAGTTCTTGAGGAACGAGACAGCAATGGGCAAATTGACGTGGTGGGGCGTATCGTGTGTGAGGAGATCGCGCAGCACGGCAAAGACAAAGACGCCTGTGCTCTTGGGCGTGTCGTCCTTTCGGCGGCTCGTCTTTGTCGAGGCAGAGCCGACGAAACCGGCTACGCCATCATGCGAGGATTCGACGCCTTCGAGGTTGCCCGAGGCCAGGGTCGGGATGCCGTCCTCCACATTGCGCAGCACACAGGCCAGCCAGAGTTCGACTGCGATGCGCATGTAAGTGCGTTGGCGAGACACGCGCGTGGTTTCTTCCTTGTCGCGCTGCTCGTCGGTCAGGGACGCCAGCTGCTGTCGGGTCGAGGGCTGCAACGCCTTCTGCAGCTGGAAAGTGAAGAGGGGCGTGAAGGTATCGGGGAACCGCTGGTGGAGAGCTGAGATCACCTAAACAAGACAGGCACATCCAGTAATAGTGGTAATAGTAGTATAGTAGTAGTAAATTAGTATCAACTGTCCGGTCTCTCTTATACGTGTATGTGTGCGTACCTCTACAGCTGCAGCAATGTCGTTACCCGTCTTGCATTTCAGCAGACCTTCGATAACACTGCCAACCACTTCAGAAATGTACTTCTCCAGCGTAAGCTTGCGTATGTCATTGAGTAGTTGGGGTGCAGAGTCGGCGGCCATGGATGTCTTGCATTTCTTTATAAATGTCGTGTTCTTTTTGATGTTGCTGTCCAGATTCTTAAATTTGGTTGGATCTAACTCATTTTTTGTCAGACTCACGAACATGGCACTTGAACCAAGACATACCGCCTTTGCCTCTTTGCCAGGCTTCCCGATTAGCGTTACGCAACTCGGGTTTGCTTGCCATGATCGTCGTTTGGAAAAGCAATAAGTGTGTGTGGTCGTTACTCCCCGACTCACCCCACTAAATTTGAGATTCCACTTGCACGAAAATCACACAGCCCAATGATAACAGCACCGATGTAGCCTGAGTAGAGAATGGCATTACTATAGATCGATACTTATGGCATACGTACTAAAATAAGATGGGAGGGGATGGGGATAATGTACGAAATGGATGGAGGGGCGTATAAAGCATTAAAAGCATGTAAGTGCATATGATATATAAGAATGAGAAGTAGGGTTTCCAAAAAAGAGGTTGGGGTTAGAGCTCGTCTTTGAGATGACTTCGTTTGGCGAGCATGCTTCGAAGACGCAGCGTCGATCCTGGACCGCGCGAACCGGGTGCTTTGTTGCCTGGTTTCTTGGTAGGCTCGGTGGTGGGGGTGGGGATAAGCGACGGGCTTTGCGGCGGTGCGAGCGGAGGTCGAGCATTCGTGGGCGGCGAGGCCGGGACAGACTGGTGCTTGAGCTCGCGTGGGCCTTTGGAAGCCGTGAGGGACGACGTCCGAGCACGCGGGAGAGCTGCTGTGCTTCCTCGGATGGGGGCGGGGCGGGCCGCTGTCGTCGAGTGACGGTGCAGCTTCTTGTGGATGATCGTCTGGGCCGGCATGGGCGGCACGGGTGGCGGTGCAGCCGCAGCAGCTGGCACCGGGATCGCGCTCTCACCGACGACAGAGGACCGGCGACTGTGTGTCCGTGACTCGCTCGTTCGGGACGAGGTGCTGGTGCGTGCGCCGCCACGTCCGCTTGTCGATGTGGACGGCGTGGGCGATCCGCGGCGCGAAGCATAGCCATCAAAGGAGATGCGCGATGGATGTACAGGCAGCTAGAGTCCTTGCATGAGATCTTTTCTTTGCCTCTTTCCTACATTCTACAAGACAACTGGGACTTACGTTCTTGGAGATCAGATCGTCTTCACGATCCAAGATGGACAAGATATCCTGACCGTCCACCAGCAGAGGTGCGCCACGGGCATAAGTCTTCCAGAGGGCCACGCTCTCGCGGATCTTCTTACCCATCTGTAATACAATGATACAATGCGTTAGAGCCGTGGAGCTATTATAAAGGCTGCATTTTCCATGCTCGTACCGTTTCTACTTCGCCCGAAGCGTTGCGTCTCCGCGAGCTTCGGAGCAGCAAGGTGCGGCGCTTGAGTGTGCTCTTGGCTGAAAGTGCCACTGTCTTTGCAATATCCAGGTCCACTTTAGCCTTTTGCAGGGCCTGTACATCTTCTTGAAAAGGAAAAAGAGGCGTCAACAAGAGATGTTGCAGGATGGTGGATAGTTCAGTTTAAGGGATGTGTGTAATTACCGGTAGTGCCAATGCTGTCAAAAAACTTTCCAGAATCGATTTCTAGATCGCGCATGAGTTCATTCAGCTGACGCAGCAGGTGCTTTGTATCGGGTCGATAACGGATGCGCGATACAAAGCGAGCCGACTATACATGTATTAGTAGATATGTAATAGGTATGCAGAGCGAGATGTATCTTTCTTGTTGACATACCATCCGTTGCTCACGGCGATAATCCGAGTCGGACGGTGGTTGAGGGCCACCGCTGCCATTAGAAGCAATGGAAGGACGACGTGCTTTGAGAGGTTGTGACGGATAATCATAAGTAATCGTGCTGGTGTTGATGTTGGTGCTGTGATTGTTATTGTTGTTGTTACTATGATTGTTGTTGTTTGCATAGAGGTGAGTGGCGGATTTGATAGCTGAATCCAGACTGGCTTCGGCATCCATCAGGAGAGCGGTGGTGTCCTCGCTCAGGCCCAGGTCCTTCAGCATCGTCTCGATCTGCGTCGTTGTCGATTCCACGTTAACAATAGCCTGGTTGGTCAGCTCCAGCTGTGCAATCAGCTCGTTGAGCTCGGCTGACTTCAGGGCCAGGATGGACCGCAGATTGGCAATCGTTTGCGTGCCCTGTGTTTCACATAGGATTCAGAATCGTCGTTGGTGTGGTTTAATATAAACTATAAATTATTGAAAAAGTATCGCTCCTGACCTCATCCAGTTTGCTCAGGAGCTGAATCACGGCCTTGTCACCCATGTGGAAATCGGCATGGGTTGACGATGGCTGATTGGACTGATGCTGGTGCTGGTGCTGGTGCTGCCAATGCAAATATAAAGGTGTGTGTGTCAGCCATTACGCACTCGACGCGTTGCTGTTGACCTGGAGTGAATAGCTCACCTGGTCCAAGGCATATTGGTTCTCTTTCAGTGAGGTACGACCCGCAGTGGGCGAAACACGGGGATCATGAGCCAATTCCGACATGTCTTCTTGTTATTGCTCGAGGCAACAAGGCATATAATATATAAACGACGGAGAAAAAAAAAGACGATAACTGTTGTATGTCTTTTACAGAAAAATAAAATAAAAAAAATAGAGAGAGAGAGAGAGAGAGAGAGAGAGAGCGAATGTGTTTATCAAAGAGCGATATAAAAAGAAGTTGAGTAATAGAAGGCTTCTGTCTATAGAGTGTATTTACAGACAGAAGCACAACCAACTCGGCAGCAACAAGGAAGAAAAGAAAAAAAAAGGTGGGGCGTGCAAGTCAGTAGTGGTGGAAGTGATGGTTTTGTGTAACGTGATGGACGTCACGGACGGTTTGGCTTCTGGGGCCGGCCCTTGTCGCATGGCTTGGGTAAAGGCGAGTTTGGGTCGATGGGTGGATGCATCACTCGCCCAACTTTATGATAGGTGTGATGGTTGGCATAGAACTTCTTCCAGTGCTCCACTCCCTTTTATCATTCTCATTAGTCGGCTACGTTTTGTGTAAAGGCATGACACACCTTCAATTGTGCCTCCGACAAACCACGCAGGTCATGTGTCAAGTCGTCCTGAAAGCATCCTGTCACATACGCTCGTGCTGCATCTCTTCCCGCAAAGTGATGATAACTGCCGCCCTACAAGTCCAAGCAAAAATAGAAGATCAGGCATTGTATATGTGATGGTTTATACACACGCGATAGATGCATCCTGTCCCTTACCAGCGCATACCAGCCCGCGCCCTCGGTCACGTCAAAGACGTCTCCACTATGCACACCATTGCGCGTGAGATAGGCACATTGAAAGGCATAGATAGAGCATCAAGGACTTACTCGACAGCAAGGTAAATGGGCAAATTGGGGTTGCTTCCGTCGTATTTCAGGAGCTGCTCCTCTGAAAACACGAGTTCCTTGGTCTAACCCCGAAAATAAAAAATAAAGGCATGCATATATCAGCATATCAGTCCTAATGTGCCCTTCTACCTGTGTGCGTGACACGTACCGGGATATATGTGTGGATGTTGGTCCACTTCCCGCGATACCCCCATGTCCATGATTCGGTAATGAGGTACGATGCCCCGAAAAAGAGGACAACAGCCCATACCAATCCAGACACGATCGTGGCTGTCCACGACGAGGACGACTTGGTAGACTCGGTGGCTTTTGTTTGAATAGCTTCATCTTCCAAAGGATCGCTTGTCTCCGTGGGCGATGCTTGCTTTCTCCTATGCATCGTGGCGAAACTTTAAAAATAGAAAGAGAAGGGGAAAGAAAATAAAACAAATTTTTGGTATTTGTATGCAATGGGGAAGGATGGGTAGGAAGAAGACGGGGTATTCCACTACTGCTGTTGTAACTAATACTAGTAGTACTATAGGTTCGCTTAAACAAATATATGTGTATGTGTACAAGACTGGAAATATGCGTATGCGTTTGCATCCATTGGCTCGACCAACGGGTTACTGATTGTAAAATACGGAAAAGTGGCTATTAGGAACAGAAGACGCGTCCAAGGCTTGTGCAGGAAAACCCGAGAGAAGCATGTTGTTCTCTGCGGCGGATGTATTCATCCACGGGGGCAGATAGTTATGCAGCATCGCACTCTGGTGCGGCTGCTCTGCTGTAGGGGGCAAAGCCCACCCGACCATCTGCGGTGGCTGCGCAGGCTTCTTTTTTTGGTCGCGGTTGATCTTGCTTTGGATACGTTTACCATAAGGCATATTTCGGATGGCGGGTAGAATGGGCCGGATGCATTCCACGAGCTATTAAAAAAAACAAATATGTCAAGTGTTTGTTTATCGAATCAAAAACATCAAAAATTTCTTTGTACCTGAGCACGTTGGTTGGGTTCAGCGTAATCTAGCGCGGTCTGGACGACATAGTTAGCATATGAGTCGTGCAAGAGCTTCTCGAGACGAGGGCGGCTGGCCATCTCCTCAATCAGGTGGCATCGTGTCCCCGGTTCGGCCACGCGGATACACTATACAAAAAGAAAAAAAGGTTGCCTTGTGTCAGCCCACGTCACACCCATACACAGGCCATCACGTCGCCATGCGAGTACCTTCTCCATGACGTTGGAGCTGAACTTTTGGACAGAGAGGTAACTGACATGACCAATGAAGCGGCGGATAAGCTGGTCCGAAAAGTTGGCTTCGCCGAGGTCGAGGACATACTGCACCACGTAATTGCCGAACGGGTCTTGGACCAACGTCAGCGCATGTTGAATGATCTCTGTCACCAATTGTGACTATATAAAAATGCGTATCTGCATGAGTATGGCTGCTAACCAGAAAGGGCATTTTCGAACAAAAGAGCGCTTTTAAGGGGTTTCTTTCTCGCTTTATCATTCACTCACTTTTTGATTCGCCGCCGAGTAATCAATGCACCGCTGAAGCACGCAGCATCCGTGCCGATGCGTAGCAACCTCGACGCAGTTCTTGCTCACTGCATTGTAAATGAACTGCTTGTTTTCTGCGGAGAGGCGGTGCAAGCATCGCTGGATCACATGGTTGCCGTTCAAATCCTTGATGAGTGTCACCACGTTCGGGGCCAAGGCCACCACGACTCGGTCAATCTTGAAGCAAATAGTAGAGCGGTCAAAACAAAAGGAAGCAAAAAAAAAAAAGGAGAAAATCTATTGTTCTCTCTTTGTTACCTGAGAAGGAAGAGAGATGTATTCGATCATCTTTTGCACCGCACGCGTCCCGTGCATGTTGAGCGAGATGCTCATGATATCTTGTGAGACCTGCTCCACAATCATCGTTCGCTGGGCATCGGTGCAATACTCCATCAGTTTCTGGCAGAGATAGTTTCCAAAAGGATCTGTGATAGGGGTGTGTGTATGTGTGAATGGGGGCGGATGCTTGTACCACAGAATACCTACCTGTCATGAACTCTACAAAGTGTGGATACACTTCCTTGAAGATGGCATCCCGCTGATCCGGCTGCTCCTCCTCGAGCTTCCGTTGCAAGTAGCGACAACCGTACTGGTCTTTGCAGAGCGAGTACATGTCGCCGACGATGTCTTCAAAGCGGGCCGCCGCATATTTATCCTGGTCGTTGTGGCGACGGGGCGAAGTCGCTTGACTAGTATTGTTGGATTTTCTGTGGGTCGGCGAAGGTGGGTTGGACGGGGCGCCTGAAGAAGCCGGGTTGGGGTTGGGGTTGGGTTGCATGCGCAGCAACTGGGTCAGCAGTAGCGGATTCAAATGTGAGCCGCATGTGGGTGAGCTGGTCATGTAGGGTGCTTGGTGCTGTTGATGTTGCGGGTAGACTGCGGATGGGTAGCCGAGCAGGGACGGCACGTAGCCATTGCTCACACCGGAGGCCTGTGCGGCGGCGGCCGCGGCGGCCGCAGCAGCCGCCGCTGCTGCTGCTGCTGCTGCTGCTGTTGCTCCCGAAGAGGATGAAGGCGGAGCAGGACCGCTCGTGGTAGGCGAAGACAGGAGATGCATTTCCTCGATATCCCTTTTCTTGGTATCCAGACTGGACAGGCGGCGTGCGGCGGCGAGGTCCGGGTTGGAGTGAGAAGGTGTGAGGCGTGAATGGAGACGCTGCTCGTTCAAGTCGAGGCGCTTATTGAGGAAGGGAGCATCGACCGAATGCTTTCGCTGCGGCTGGGGTGGGGGGTGGATGTAATTCAATTGTTTTCGGAGATATGCCGCGTGTAATTGATGCTGCTGTTGTTGTGCCCCGGGCATGTCAGGCGCGTGGGTCGATGCAGCAGCAGAGGACTAATTTTTTTTGTTTATGTTCATTTATTTGTAAGGATGGGATGCCAAGCCTCCGGATGAATGGAATTAGACTTACCAGGCACGGGTAACTCTCGCGACGTAGCAAGCCAAAGTTATCGTGATGATGCGGATGATGCGGATGGTGGTTCGGGTGGTTGAGGTTGGGACGATGGCCGGCGTCAAAGGATCGCCGCATAAAATTAGGATCCAGCGGGGGTGCTACGCCTGTTGGCCGAGAAGTGCCTTTTTTTTCTCATCCGTCAAAAATGGGGGAACAAACAAAGAGGCACTAAACACAAACTTACTGGCTGCAGAAGTGCCGATCCTTGCAGCGGGGTCCATGTCATGGTCTTGCGGTAGTCGACCACGCTCTTGGGGCGAGAACTCTGGAAAGAGGCTACGCATCGACCTCGAGACTCTCCTGAAATATTTTGAGGAGGGGGGGGGGGAGAAGAGTATGTTTTTTTTCCTTGAGCACGACTATCACAAGTATCCATGTCATTTAACCTACGGCTCAGATTGTTTTTGTTTGGGCGAAGATGCCATGGAAAGTCCTGCCATTTGATCGTCTAGGCTTTGGACAACATGATCATGATGAGGGTGGTGAGGGTGGTTATTGTTATGGGGGTTGTTGTCAATGGTGGAAAGAATTGGAAGGTGGTCGTTTTCTGTCATGGTATTATACAATGGGAGGAGCTGCCTCATGAATTATGCTGACTAGCAGCAAGAGAAAAAGGGATAAAGGAATAAAGATCGGATGAGAGAGAGAAAGAGAAGAGAAAAAGAAAAAAAAAAAGGAAGAAAGAATTAGGATATTTATGTACGCAATGCATGTACGTATATCTGCGTGCAATGCTATACGTACCACTTGAAGTACCAGGGACTAAGCGCTCATTATCAGCGCAGAAATAGTACATTAAATATTCGGCAACTTGATCATTGAGTGATTCGTTGGACATCCATTATTTTTTTTTGCGCCCTAACCCCCTCCCCTCGCAGGATCAGTTAAAAAAAGAAAAAAAGAAGCCCCTATGTTCAACGCAAAGTTTAAAATTCCATGTACGGCTAATGTTCAAATGGACTATTAGCTGTAAGATATGAACCGAGGGGATGATCAACTTGCATAGGTCATAAAAAATGCCATCAGGGTCGGCCTATTTTCGCATTCGATATATGAATGACGCGTGGTGATTGAATTGACTGTTGAAAGTGGGGTTTTTCTTTTATGCTCACGTGTGGTGGGCTGCGTTTGAGAAATTGAAACGCAGCAAGGTTTTTCATCCATTTTCGACGGGGAAAGATGAAAGCGGGAAGTGAAGATTACCTATTCTTTACTACCACCACATAGAGACTCTATTCATGAGTATGCCTTCCATCCTCGAACGTCGACGGATGCAAGGCCAGCAGCAGCTCTTTCACCAACAGACCTCCCATTCCGTTCTCGAACCTTCTTCGCCTTCCATTCCCAGTTCACAACCGACCCTTCCGCAGTCTGCACACCACCACCACCACCACCACCACCACTCGCACCACCCTCAGCCTTTTCACGGCGACCGGGTCGTCGCGGAATCCTCGGCTCGAGACCATCGTTACGATCTCGACTCGGCTTCGATTCCTAAACCGGCCTCGCCGAGTCGGTCGAATTCTTTCTCGCAAGAGAGCGATGCTACCCAAGACGATTCGCCTTCAGCGTCTCCCGCTTCAACTCCCACCACTCGACGCAGACCCTCGGCTCTCTCTCTCAAGACAGTCAAACTTTCAAAGGACAACGCTTACTTGATGCGGGACAGCAGCTCCAACAACAGCAACAGTAGCAACAACAACAGTTCGACCTGTCAACATCTCTGCCATTACAACAAACAGCCCTCGAAACACAGTAAATCTATTCATACCAACCCCAGCTCGTCTCCGTCCTCACCCACCTCGACCTTCCTCGCCCTTCATCCTAAAGACCCTTCCGAAATGAAAGCATCGGCTGTATCACCTTCTTCTCGGCCGCGCTTGCCCTCGCGCCGTCTGCGAAAGATGCAGATCAAAGAGGCCAAGCACGACTACGAGGCTACCGTCGAGGCGTACTACGACCAGCTGACAAATGGCTGCGGACGCTCCGACTGTAAAAATCGGTTTTGTGCCTCCGGCAATGGTAAGTATTCATCTCATAGAAAGGGGCCAAAGCTCATTTTCTATATGTAAAATAAAAGGCGGCATACGCAACCTGCATTCGCAAGCAGCGTTAGTCATGGCCATTCAGCTCGCTTCAAAAGACGACGCTCGTCTGTGTCCTCCCGCACCTTCACCGTCATCCTCATCGAAATCCGCCGCTCATCCTATCCTCGATCCTGCGCACGAAGACACCAAAGACGCGCCCACACCCTTCTTACAGTCCCTCTTTTCTTCATCTGCTTTTCTGTCTCTCTTTGGTTTGCACGCCGATCGAGAAAACAGACGCAGCTCGCGGCGTTCGCGTCCATCTCGTCAGACGTCTGCGCGAGATGACCATGGTAAGTTTTTTGTTTGCTTTGATCTGCATCTTTGACGAATGGAACTCTGGAACTAGGTACGGATCAAGGCTGCAGCAGTAGAAGATTCCATGAAGCAGCTCTCGGACGCACGGCATTGGGCCTTGCTGCAGCAAACACGTACTGCACATCCCGGCCACCGACGCCCGATCCTGTGGACGACTCGAAATACTATGAGCTTGACAGCGATACATCTTCGCTTGCCTCTTGCGAATCAGATGTCAGCAGCAGTAGTTCTAGCTCTAGCTCAAGCAGCGACGACCTTTTATCCATCCGACCCATTGCAATCGACCTCTGTGCAGGCGTCGAAGAAGTCTACCGCTTCATTGAGTCCAAGGACGCGCAGCGCATGCGACGCTGGTCCCGCGCCATCTTCCAAAGTTGGGAAGGCATCGGTAACAGTTTTTGCCAACACGATCAGATCCATCTAGAGCACCTCGCCGAGTTTTATGAAGTCATCTTTCGTGTTGGGTGCGCCGAGGCCGTCGCCGAGAGTCTAGAAACGCTGCTGGACCGCATGAAGCTCAATGTGGACTACTGCGAACAGAAAGACGAGGCCACGCTCGCTGAATGGGGTCGTTCCCTTCTCGCCGTTTCCGAGTGGATCCGGCTCTGGCATGAATGCCCCGGGTTTGGCACACCCGATCGCCCGCAGATTCAGCACACCAAGAAAGATCATGTCGAAACCACCAGCACCTGGGCCGCCGTGCTCGCTGACAAATTCATCCAGGTCATGAGTACTTTCACAGCCCAGCCTCGCCTTTCCCATATACTCCAGGGCATGCTGGCAAGGCAAGTTAAAAGATAGACGCAGGTCAACACAGAAGAAGCTGATTTCTCTTCATGAAATTCTAGATTGGATGCGGCACGGATGAAGCAGCTTGTACAGCAGTTGCACAAGTACATTCTCGAACATTTCCACACGGGCCCTTACAAGCTCGGCGAGCACGACCCGATGATCATGGCCGTAAAGTGCCTGGCGCTCGTGTATCAAGCCAACGAGCGCGATCAACCAGTGATACCCTCGAGTGACTTTTGCAGCCAGGACATTTGTGACAAGCTCAACATCAAAGACGAGTACCGCATCTGGCGCCGCGTGCTCGAACATGGCGAGGGTCGCCACTCGGTCTCCACGATTGCGGCCGGCATGGCCCGTCCGTCGTCGTCCGCGGCTGTCCAGCGCTATCTCGGTCTGAGCGAGCAACAGCGCTGCACGCGTCTGTTCCTGACCACGACATCGACATCGATCCTGCTTCCCTACCCTTTCCCCAACGAGTACCAATTTGCCTGGTTCAGCTACCCCTTCCTCCTCCCCGCCGCCGTGAAGCGCAAGATCCTGCACATGGAAGCCATGACACAAATGTCGGCCGAGTACGAGGACGCGTGCGTGAATCACACGTTGGTCGTTCATGCGCAGCGGCTCCTGTCCGACGCGCCGCGCATGGTGCGCAACCTCGAAACCAATCTCAAGAGCGCGACCTGTCCGTATCTGCTCCTGGAGATCCGACGCGAACATTTCTTGCAGGACGTGTTCCACCAGATTTCGCGCAAGTGGGCGAGCCTCAAGAAACCACTCAAGGTCAAGTTTGTCGATGGTGGCGAGGAAGGCGTGGATCAGGGTGGTGTCCAAAAGGAGTTTTTTGGCGTGCTCTTTGAAAAGTTGATTGCGCTCGGCCTCTTTGAGGTGGATCCCGCCACGCGCCTGTGCTGGCTGCGGGCCATGCCCGAGCCCGATGTCCGCGCGTACGAGATGATTGGCGTCCTTATGGGCCTGGCGATCTACAATGGCGTGATTATGAACTTGCAGCTCCCGAGGGTCCTATGGAAGGTCTTTGTCCAGCCGAGCGAGGCCAGTGTCGATGCGTTGAGCCAGCACCACCGTCTTTTCACGCTTGATGACCTGGAGGAAGGCTGGCCGGCGTTGGCGAGCGGTCTTCGGCAACTGCTGGCGTGGCCGGACGAAGTCCAGGACGTGTTCTGCCGCAACTATGAAATCTCGCTGGACATCTGTGGCAGTGTCCAGACCGTGCCTCTGATCGAAAACGGGGACGAGATCCCGGTGACGAATGCGAATCGCGCTGCGTTTGTGCGCGATTATTGCACCTACTTTTTATATACCGCGCATCGGGCCGAGCTCCTCGCGCTGCGCCGCGGCCTGTGGAGCGTCATTGGCAGCAGGGCCATGGATCTGTGCACGGCCGATACCCTCGAAGTCGTTGCGTGCGGCCAGCGCCAGGGTGCGGATGGGGCCGACCTGGATCTTGCCGAACTCGAAGGTGTCACCGAGTACGATGACGGGTACAACGCGAATCACCCGGTCATTCGGTAAGACAACGGAAGCTTATTTGGGAAATCGCAGTGATCTCATTGTATGACGTGATTTTTTATTTATTTTCCAGGGAGTTTTGGAGTATCGTTCATCATGACATGACGTCCGATCAGCGACGGCAACTGTTGCTCTTTGTTACTGCAAGTGATCGCGTGCCCGTAGGCGGTCTCAAGGAATTGACCTTTGTGGTACAGCGCAATGGGCCCGACAGTGATAGGTAAGACAGGAAAAAAAAAGGATGGAGGCAGTGAAATGTGATATCTGATTCGGGATATTCTAGATTACCGACAGCCTTGACGTGCTTCAGCCGTCTTCTCTTGCCGGAATATGCAACGAGAGACAAGTTACGAGATCGGTTAATTACCGCCATAGAGAACGCAAAAGGTTTTGGACTTGTTTAGAATTCTTAAAAGAAAAAAGAAGAGTCTTGCGTGGAAAAAAAATTATTATGATCTGAGTTGTACATCCTGGCTAATATGGATGCACGTGTGGAGTTGTATATGCGCGTGCAAAGGTGTGGTGAATAGGGAAATTAACGATGAGATAAAACGGTGGAAATCAAGAGGGAAGACTGGTAAGATGGCATGGGATGCAAGGTCGAGAATGTGATATGTAAGTGTGTGTGTACGAGTGCGGTGTGTACTTGGACGGAAGCAGGGGAAAGTTAGGATGCACCTGCACAGACGATATTTCTATGGTCCATATCGAGCTTTTGTTCTTGCTTGCTGGGACTATCGTCTGTCGTATCGTGTTTGTCGTGAGTGGTGCTGCTATGATGGCTCGCGGTAGCAGGAGAGAGGGAGGATGAAGACGAAGAAGAAGACGAGGAAGAGGAGGAGGAAGGCTGCATGACAGCCGCAGGCGGGAGTGGGCTTGATGCGCGTGAGAGTGCAACGGCTGCACCTCCGTGGACAAGGCCCCGTACGTCCACCCCGAGCAGCGGAGCAACCGGTTGTTCGCATATCTTCTCCCACCAATCTTCGAGGATGCGCTGTACTAACTTTTGTGTATTGGGCTGCACCGCCCGGTAACTGCATGGTGTGATGAGGTTGCACAAGGTTCGGTGGATCTCAGTTTGTTTGTACGGTGTATGTCGCAATTGGGTGTTAACCAACAAGGGCCGGAGCACACGCAGGTACGCATCGCGAAGCTATCAAGTGAATCTTGTCAGTCATTTTTTTTCCTTTTCCTTTTCCCTTTTTTTTTCCAAGGGTGGGCAATAAACCATAAATAAAGGGAAAAATAAGAACTTACAGTTTCGCATTCATGCTCTTCACCAAGATCGCATACTTCGCGAAGCATAATGTCAACACAAACGTACAGATCATTGGTGTAAAAATATTCATAGAGTTCACGGGTTGTAAAGATACCGTACAGGAGCTTCAGGATGAGCAGCTTGACAATTACGTCCTCTGCAGAAAGCAAAGCAAGAAAGAAAAAGGCGCGAGTGAGTCTAAAAATAGCCCTTTTCCCCTGTGCATGTCTATTTACCTGAGCGATTGAGCATGAAGATGAGATTGGCGCTGAAGGTATTGGAGGTGCCGATACGACTGGAAAGGACTTGGAGGACATGGTTGGGACGAGCGGACATCATAAACTGCTCATTGAAGACGAGGACAAGGCGAATCACGTCATAGTTGAATGCTTCATCAGCGTCGCCGCGCAAAGATTCGACGAGATCAAGCAAATAATGGAGGAACGTCGGTGATATGGCATCTACAGAACACGAGTTTGAGAATGTAAGTATGGGTATTTTTTTTTCTTGAATTTACGCTCTCGTTTGCCGATTATCCACAATGCGCGGGGGATGCAACCTACCAAAATCTTTGGATCGTAGCTTGGCTACTTTACACATTTCAAAAGCAAGCTGGACAGCGACGGCCATGGAGCGATGGGAGGGGAGAGCAGCGACTTCGGAGACGATCTTTTGAAAAAGGCGGTTCTGCTTGTTTCTGCGGGCCTCTGAAACAACAAACTTCATCCATCGGGGATCTTCGCGTCCGACGTAAATCAAAAGGGAATAGGCGATCAGCGGATCGTCCTGCTTGCTTTGCTGATTTTGCTCTTCCGAGTGCAATGCATGCTTTTCTAATATATGGCTGAGGATGGTCGTACTATGCTCGAGGAAGACGCTGCTGTCCACGAGTTTATAAGTGACATGCGCCAGTTCGGTTGAAGACTGAAGGAATTCCTCTTTAAGAAGGTGAGCACCCTTGTTTCTATCTTTATACCCTACCCTTTGATTTACCTTGGAATCGCTCCAGAAATCGAATGTATCGAGTGGTCATCCGCTCTACATCGCGTGCCTCTGTGCAGGGATACCGCAGCACATCGTCGAGTTCTATCATTTGTTTGTAATAGAAAGATATACCATAAGTATTCCCGAGGAGAAACGGAAAGAGAGGCAACAAGACGGCCATTCTTTGAGCATACCGGCATAGAAACTCGAGATATCATCAAAGTAATAATCGATAGCATCGTCGTCCATGGTAATGAGAAGGGCGCGAGGGAATGGTCGGCGATGACCAGAAGGGAATGGAGAGGGAAGCTGGTAAAAGTGGTAAAAAAACGAAAGAGAAAAAGATATTCAAGCGGGGCGGGCTAAAATAGGACCCCCAAATTCAGCAATAGCAGCAACATTCACGCCCTTTCCCTCACCTCATCATTTTCTAAGGCATTGAACTCCGACCGAGGAGTTTTATTATAAGCGAAGGGAAAGTTTCCATATACTTTATTGCTCTATTGTCCATTCCGGCTGAAATGAACGCACTGCTTTCGTCGATTCACATTCCGGACTATAGACAGTTCGATCCGTGGACGGATGAAGCCCTTTCTTTGTGGGTCCCCATTCTAGCGTACTGGGTTTACAGCATCGCCTTCCAGTTCTTGATGACGGCCGAGATCCCTTTCATCGAAAAGTACCGCATCCACACTCCCGATGATATGCGCAAACGCAACCGAGTGACCTTTGGCCGAGTCCTGGTTATGGTCACTGCTCAGCAAATCGTCCAAGTCATGCTGGGTCTCCTGTTCATCGCCGGCCCTGATCCAGAAGTGTTGAGAGTGCGTCAAGAGAATGCAGTAATGCGCATCGCTTCGCATGCGTACCATCTGCTCAGTCATCTGGGTATCAAGGACGCAGCCATGCTGGCTGATGGATTCGGTCGGTTCACTTACTTCGTTGCACGGCCTTGCGCTCAATTTGTGGCAGCCATGTAAGTAGTAAAGCTGCCGGGTGGGGTGACAGCAAGTGTTGTACAAGCGAATTGATGATACGATTGGTTTGTAGGGTGATTATGGATACGCACCAATACTTTCTGCACCGACTTTTCCACCTCAACAAGTTCCTCTACAAGCACATTCACTCGCACCACCACCGTCTTTACGTCCCGTACGCATTTGGTGCCCTTTACAACCACCCCATCGAAGGCTTTCTGCTTGATACACTGGGGGCTACCCTTTCTTACGAGTTGACTGGCATGTCTCCTCGTATGGGTATGCTCTTCTTTACTTTTTCAAACATGAAGACAGGTGAGTTTCTTTCTATCTAGCCTTATCAGATATAATGCAGATGAGGGGTTTCGCTAATACTCTATTTTGAATATGCTACAGTCGATGATCATTGCGGCTACTCCTTCCCGTGGGACCCCCTGCAGGTCTTGTTTGGCAACAATGTTGTCTAGTAAGTTCATTTGGAAAGGAAAGGAAAGGAAGGGATGGGGTAACTAAGCGATTGCTTTCCCTTTGTAGTCATGACATTCACCATCAGCCATATGGCATCAAGAAGAACTTCTCACAGCCTTACTTTACCTTTTGGGACACTCTTCTCGGCACACGATACACCAAGTCCGTCAAGAAAGAGGAAGCCAAGTCTCAGTAAAAATAATGCGGGATTTTTGTTCTCGCTCTTTCATCCAAACCCACTTATAATCATCGCTCCTCATTCTTCCTCAAACTTACTGCATTGACACATTCTACTTCTGCCCTATTACCATTTCTCTCCCATCTCTCCATGTTCTCGTTAATGTAACCTTTTCGCTTATCTTATTTACACACATAATTGCCATTTAATAAAAGTTGGTTGGTAACAAGCTTTGTTTCATTAGGAGAGATAAAAGAGATTGCGTAGGGAATGCGTATGTACATATACAATGACGAATAGCAAATACTTATAAACAAATACACTAAAAGAGTTGTGCTAGGTGATTAATATCAGTTATCTGATGCGAAGCTGTAGACCGACGGGCTTCGCGCAGGAGGAGGAACAAGACGGGGGCTATGGTGGTGGATGACAGCGGCAGCGGCAGCGGCCGCAGGATGAGCATGTGGATGAGGATGATGGTGTCTTGCATCGTTTGGATCCATCTTGAAGGTGATACGACCCCGCGTCCGATCCTCAAATAGAGTCATGATATTACTGCGGTCGCCTACACGGTATGAGACGGAGTATGGGTCGATCCATAGAATAAAGTCCCGCGGAAGGTTATCATGGATCAGATCCGGATCTACCTTGCACCGGCACGCCACTATGAGAAAACATCGTGAGCCCTATTCCGATCCATAGAACTCGACTCTCTCTCTCTCGAGCTACCTTTGGCAAGGATAGGATCGAGTGCGCCGTTGAAATTTGAAATGGAACGGTAGCCACTTCCCCGCATAGGTTCATGGGCATGCCAATGGTTCTCAAATCGGTCTCGTAATTCGGTGCTCAGATCGTCTTTAAAACTCGAAAGGTCATCTTGAGGCATTTTCGTCTGGACGAAGCGGCCGAGAAAGTCAACGGCCTGCGTTATTTCCATGTGCATGGCTTGTGGAAAAAATAAGAAAAAGAGCAGAAAAACAAGTGTGTAGAGAAGAAGACCACTGCACAAAATTTATAATTTTTTGACACTTCTATTGTTTGCCCCGTCATGAGCCAATCGACTTTGATGCCAGACGAGAACGTCTCTTTTCAGGCCAACACTACGTTGGGCTCAGTTCATTTCGATCAGAAGCAGCCGGTATGGCACAAGATCATTGCCGAACATCCCTACAACTACCAGGTAACTTTGGCGACAACAAAAATACGCGCCTTCCTCATTTCGCCATGTCAACCTTGGATACAATGAATAGGTTGGCCTCTTCTTACCTTTCTGCACTTCAGAAGCTGCGCAGACACGTCTTGCCAATCCACTCTCATATTATCATGCCGAGCTGAAACTCGTTGACCTGCTGTCAACTGACTTTATGCACACATACATCCAGTCGGGTGAGTCAAAAGCTATCTGGGGTATCTGTCATTCTGATACGCCTTCCCGTTCCTTTTCTGCTTAGGGGAACATGACCTTCTGCTGCATACCATCGATACCCACCTCGATACCGATGATGTGTTCACTCTTGACCACACTGGACGCCTTGTTCTAAGTCTCAATAAGGACACCTACGAGCGCTTTGGTATCACTACACAAAAACGACGTCAGGCAGATGCCATTCGGCAAAAGTACGGTAAGTTGCTTATGAAGTTTGTTACATTGCGCTGTCCATTCACTTATTGATAATGCTAATAGTGGTCGAAATTGACTTGCGTAATACAAAGGATAAGCGCCGGCACGCATCCTTTGCCAACATCACGCAGCCCTTTAAGGTTGTTGCTCTTTGTGTTCATCGTGGTATGTAATCGCCTGACGACTTGTACGTGGGTTACTCATGAAATGGTTAGATACGGGTGAATTGATTGACATCCGATGGCCTGAGGGCGTCAAGGCAGAAAAGAAAGAGATTGTTCCACAGGTGGAGCAACTGGATGGCGTTAGCATTCCGGATCTGGGTCCACTGGCGCAGGAAACGCCCAAGGACGTATGGCAAAGGAACGTGCTGGATGCGCTCGAGTGGCTCGGACTGGCCTATGTCAAGGCCAATCGCATACGGACAGACGACCAGCCTGATCCTTTTGTTTCTTTGTATCAGACACCCACGCCGTTCACGCCTAATCAAACCGGTATGCTCGTCCGCTGGCGTGGTCTCATTGCACCCTTCTTTGTGCGGCACCTCTCGGTATCCATGCGGTAAGTCTCCTCTCGTTGCATAAATGAATCTCAACGCTCAACGCTTGCATCGACAGGAAAATGATGGCCGATAAGACACTTCCGAGCTGGGCAGCTCTCACTGTGTGGGGTTATCGTGACTCCCCTTATACATGGAACACACAAGAGCACCATTATTTTTTAAACGGAGAAAACGACTACACCTTCCTTCTCTTACCAACCACGGACAAAGACGTTACTCTCATCCATCAGAAAATGCTCGGAACCCATCATATTCTGCATTAAAGCTCATTCTTTGCCTTATTCTATCACTTCACATACCGACTGTGCTAATCATAGCTTCCTGTTTATCATTATTATTATATGCCGGTATATGAGCTTACCTGGCGTGTCAATGGTTTGAATTTCATTTCACTTGATAGATCGCGTTACTGACTATTACAATTCTGGAAGGTCTGTGCCGTATGATTTCTAAGCTTGTAGCTCTCCATCAGCTTTTTCGGGGCGTGCCCGTTTCAGAACATGGGCAATATTCTCATGGCAAAACAGCAAATATCTAGATATGCCATCTGCTTCGTATTTACTGTGAGCTCCATCACGCTCGTTTCACCTTTTCGGTGTGGAAGACCCAGTGGGGCCAAGGACATACGCTATTATATCATGGTGAGTGCGAGTATTAGCTGGAGTTCCCTCGCAGAACGTCTCCAATCGACCTACATGGCTGGACATCAGTTATTTTGAATTCTAAGATTTGGTATCTTCATTTTCTGCAATTCTTATTTTGCATTCTACTCTATGGGAATTATCTTACTCGCATAGGACAGCTGAAAAGACAGCAGCTATATCATTTTAAACTTATAATATAATTTTACAGCGGTATGTGTCTGATGTATTCATTTTTTCTCTTTTTCCGGCAATGCAGCTGATTAAAGCAGGATATTGTTACTGCTGTGGACGCTGCTCGTGTTCTTGCGTAGTCGGCGCGGATGGTTGCTGTTGTTGCTGCTGCATAGCTTGTTGAGGAGACTGCATCTGTTGCTGCATTTGAAGGAGCTGCGTCAACTGAGACAGGGCATTTGCAGCGTCAGCCGCAGGCTGCTGGTTTTGAGGCTGTGGTGCAGCTTGTACTGCTTGTATCGGTTGCTGCTGCACCATGGGTGAAGCCTGTGCCTGAACTTGTTGCTGTTGCTGCTGTTGCTGTTGCTGCTGTTGTGCTGCAGCTTGGGTCAGCAGCCCAAGCAACTGCTGAACCTGAGCGACCTGAGTGGGGGGAGGTTGGACTGCACCACCCGCAACAGGGGCCGGAGCAGGTGCAGGGGACTGAGGCAGCGGAGCCTGCATCGTTTGTTGGAGGATGGGTTGCTGGAACTGGACAGGGGTGGTGGGATGCTCCATCTTGACGGGTGCCTGAGGCAGCTGCGGCATTGGTGGCACTGCGGGGTTGGGTGCAGCAGCTGTGGGAGGGGTTGGCGTCTGCTGTTGGGCAAACATGTTCATCAGCTGCTGTGCCTTCTGTGCTTGCTCTAATCGTCCTTCATCCTTTATATCGATGCGTGGCTCCTCAGGGTTATACGAGTCAGCGCCATCGTCGTAACTTGCTCTAGGATCATCGCGACTGCCTCGTAAGACACGACCTATATTTGACATTTAAGTACACAGGAATCGCTCGAATACGCTCGACTTACCAAATTCATCTCGGTCACTGCGGCCATGGCCATGGCCGCGACCGTGACCCCGACCATGACCATGAGAATCTCTGCTTCGATCTCTCTTACGAGGGAAAGGCCGGCGATCATCGAAATTGCGGCCTGGTCGACCTTCAAAACTGCCACCGCTGAAACGACGGCCAGCGCGACCTTCAGGGCGATCATTTCGTTCACCATCAAACCGATGCTCCTTACGTTCAACGCTGCCAGACTTCTTGAACACCTCGTTACGTTCGCTAGTCAGGAAGTCAGTATCCTACTAAACAGAATCAACGCGCGTTCCTTACCGGTTGGTATGGTCCCAGAAGAATGACAGGTCCCAGCGACCGCCCTCAGGATAGGGTTGTAAGTGACAATGATTGTATGCCGCCAGACAAGCACGAGAGTCATAGAACTCAACAAAGCGTTGCCTATTTGCTATGCATGTGAGATCATGATAATAAGAATCGCGTCCACGAACGTACCGTCTCTCATTGTTCTCAGTATGATGCTTGAAGTGAGGCGTGCGAATGACCTTGATGTCGCCGAAGCGCCTCAGATAGTCGTACAAGGCATCGTCGTTGATTGATATATCTGTGTATTTGAGCGTGAAAAGAAGTGTGCCCTTCGGTGGGCGTCAGATATAGCTAATAGATCCCGTAAGAATGAATTACCTGATTTTTAGAGCCATCGCATTTCTGGTCCTCTTCTTCAGCTTTGGGAAGAGAATAATGGACATCGATCTTCCGGTCAGCGAGAATCATGCCCTGGGTATTGTTCTTGGCAGCTTCGGCCGCCCGAATATCATACTGAGGGTATCGTCAGATAATGCGGATAATGCGGGAATAATATGGGAAAAACGCCTTACAAAGGTAATAAATATCATGCCTCGTCCCTCAATCAGATCAAAAACGTCCTTGATTTCGCCAAACTCGGCAAACATGTCCCTTATCTCGTCCGCACGGATCTCATACTAAACAGAAATATCAGAAAAAAAAAAAAAGAAGGGAATTCACGCATGTGCCCGCTTGAGCTGTCTGTTGAAAGATACCTGAACGTTTCTGACAAACAAGGTTCTGCATGGTTTCTCACGCGCTAGTCTTGACTCAATATGGGCAGGGAGAGGAGAGTTTTCGACCTGTCGTGACTCATGGAATGCTGAGAAGATACGAAAAAAAAAGAGAGAGGTTTAGGCTCCTTGCTCAAGACTCTTGTGTATGAATGTGTGTGTGTGTGTGTTCGTATGTGTGTGTCGTGTTCAGGCATCTTCGGCTTGGCTCAAACTCTCAACTCATCTTGTTGCTGTTTCGTTGGTGTATCGGAAAAGGACTGCTGCTGGGGCATGTATGGGTAACTTGTTCTCTTACGGATTCAACTAGGGTATAGCTAATTTCGTCCAAAGCCTTATCACTGGGAAATGGGAAGATAGCGTGCGTATGTAGAGGCAGAGGTCGATATAAACATGAACAACGACACAGGAAGCGAGCAGAGCAAATTGAGACAGATAAAGAGACGGAGAAAGAGAGAGACCGAGAGAGAGAGAGTTTTGCCCGCCTGCCGTACATGCACACATACTATGGACCGCACGCATATGCCTCGTATGTAATGTGTACGCATGATGTTTTGTGTGCATGCGTGTAGGTGTGTACATATATGCATGATACTGTTTCTTTGCCTGGGAATAAAAATGATTGAAAACTTACCATGACGGGGAGGAGCGTCGTCTTGCCAGTTCTGAGAGCGGCGATCTTCCCATCGACCACCCGGGCCTCGACCGGCGGGGGGACGGTTATCCTCATAATCGTTAAAAGACGTTTGATTGCTTTGAATCCGAGGGTCAGCCTGACGATAGGCAATGGATCGTGGGGTGGGTTTATGATGGGGTTGAGGTTGATGATGATGATTCTCGTGATAAGGAGCAGGTCTGTGATGCTGTTGTGATCTTTTGAAAGCACGGCGAGACCCGCGCATAGGTCCTCCACCACCACGATTATGCGCATGGCCACCACCACGTCCATGACCACCGAAATTACGCGAAGGAGGCATAGACGATTCATTCTGAGGATTCGGCCGATTTCCGTACCCAGCATCGTGAGGATTATACTGGCCGTATGGGTAATCATTCCGTGCAGGAGGAGGAGGAGGAGGAAAAGCAGGATTGGGCTGGGAAGCGTACGCATTGCCTTGCGAAGGGTAGGGATTATAGCCGCCATAGCCACCTTGCGACTGGTCATGCGGCATGTCCCGATCCCAGGCATAGCGCTTCATGCCAGTCTCATAGGGTGTATATTGACTGTTTGAAGGGTAATCTTGCGAAAATCGTTTCATGATTGCGATAAACGGAAGAGAAGAAGACGAAAAATTTATTTTGTTGTTGTGTATGTGTGCACGCGTTGGAAATGACTGGGCTGAACTCGAACAATCGAACACCGAAGATCAATATCCCTCATGCTGTTGTCATCAGCAGCTCACTCATATCACACTCTCACAGCAACAGATTACAGAATGACCCTGTTTCTTTTTCACAGTCTATATCCAAGTCAAGAAAAGAGCATGTGTGGCCAAGTTATAATTATTCAATTGGATCACCATACTGGTTCTTCCGCCGACGTTCCCGCTGCTCGCTTTCCTCACGCGTACGGGGCAGCTCCTCAAACGTGTCCATGCTACGGTCTTGGAGCTCCTTGGCTGTCTCCGAGCGCGCATTGGCGAGGCGGCTGCCGCTCATGGCATCAGGATCCTTTTGGGCTTCGGATCGGATTTTGGCCCACGTGCTGGAAGGAGTGCTCTCTGCACGGATCTTATCCCATGCACTGGGCTGCGGCGGTGCGGATGGCTTTCGTGGCTGTGGTTCGTCTGTCGTACCTGCAGATGCGCTTGCTCTGGCCTGCCATGAGCTCGTCGACTCGTGTGGTTGTGGCTCTATCGTCGACGACGGACAACGAGTTACACAAAGATGTCAAACGAGAAAGCCATGTCCCTCACCTTGCTCGAACCCAGTTTCCAGTCGTTCGTATTGTGAGTAGACGTCATCTTGTCCAAACGCATCCTGATCCTGGTTATGCTGGGGCAACGGCTGAGCGGCGCCTGGGGCCGGAGGCGGACGGCGGGTCACCATAGGATCGCGATTTCGACCCGCAATGATTTCCTGCCTTTCGTACACATAAGCGACTGCGCCTTCTTTCTTATCACATCCTCTTCCTTCCCCCACTTACTGAGCGTCCTTGATCAGATTAATCAGTCTCTGTGAGTTGGGGAGTGAGTTGATCGTCTTGACACCGGCCATGGCACCCGAAACAAAGCCGACTTGAGACCCCATGAGGAAGCCAAACACGCCAAAGGCTGCAAAGGGCAAGGGCGGGAACTTCTTTCTTCTTCCTATGTGCACGGTTACTTACTGCCACTACGCGATTCGGACAGGTGCTTACCCAGAACTAAAGCAAAGGTTGTGCCCACAAAGCCGCCGAATGTTGCTGTGAGAATAAGAAGAATACGGTTGCGAAGGGCGTCAGTAATTATGCAGGGGAGCCATCGACAACGTTGTCTCGATAGTGAGTGCTCATTACCATAGTTGTTGAGTTGGTTTCTCGCTTTGTCAATGGCGGCTATTTCTTCCTGTGTCAGATTGGCCTCTTTGACCTTGTCGCGTACGCGTGCGTAGACGTTGTCGTTCATTGCAAGTGGAGTGAAGGATAAGAGGGCGCCGGTGGCGGTCACGAGCCGCCCTCGTTTATTACACGGAGATTCAATTGCAGCGAAAACACGTCAAAATTATTATGGACATGCTGACAAACTGCATGAATGCGTATACAGCACCCGGTGCCTTATCCCTTCCAACTTATCAGGCAAGGAGAGTATGTTGTCTTTTTATTATGATATAGTCGAAGGAATGGCTAATAATTCTGGGCATACGCGCCTGCGTACTGCTGCTGTTGTTGGGGGTAAGCAGGCTGGCCATAAACAGGCGGCTGCTGCGGCGGTGGCTGCTGGAGCGGCTGCTGTTGATGCTGTTGCTGAGGAGAAGCATTGTATTGCACGGGAGGGTATTGCGAGGTCTGATCCGTTGGAGGAGGATACGAAGGAGCAGGTGTGGAATACGACGCCGCTGAAACAGGAGGATACTGGGCAGGTGGCTGCTGCTCTTGCTGCGGCTGTCGGCTAGGGTCAGGGTAGCCATAGGGCGAGTGCTGCTGCGTAGGTGTGCCCTGTTGCTGTGGCTGCTCGTGCTGCTGGTGCATCGCAGGCGACTGAGGTTGAGGTGGATAGCCTTGCTGGTACGCCTGCTGAGGCGGCTGCTGTTGCACTGGCTGCTGGGGATAGGCGGGGTATGAGTCAGGTCCAGGCGAGCCATAAGGTGGGTAAGAAACTTGCTGGGGCTGCGGCGGAGGCTGCTGTGGTTGCTGAGGCTGCGGCTGCGGCTGTGATTGGGGTGGGGGCACCTGCTCATAGTAACCTCCACTGTACGGTTGCTGAGACGCGTATGCCGGCTGACCTATTCAGTAAGCCAGAATATAAATATACAAGCTAGATTATCACGATAATCTGACATACCTCCCGGTGTAGTATACTTTGCAAGCGAGCTACCCAACATCCGGTCATACATGGTGCGCGCCTGCAGGAATTTTTCGTTCAGCGCTACCAACTCATCTAGGGTGCTGTTAGTAGAGTCCTTTTATTCTTCTAATTTTTTTTTCTCTGTGCTTACCTTTTTTCATGCTGTATTTCTCAATGAGCCGAACAAGTTTAGGACGGATGGACAGTGTGCTGTTGTAAAGGCCCTGAAGCTCCTCATTCTCAGAAAACGAGTCCCGCTGAGGGTCAATGCGGGCCAAGATATCCAGCAGCTTGTCTACATTCTGAATCTCGTTCATCACTTCGGCTTCCATCTGGGCCTCCTTCATCAGATCAGCCGGTGAAGGATCCACGATTTTCTCCTGTGAAGTTGTATGTGATGAGTAAAGCACCTGTTGCATTGCTAAGGAGCCTCGCTAACATACCACGTAGTTGACAGGGAAGATGCCCATTTGGCCACGCAATTCACCTTTCCACCAGTCGCGGTAAACACTCTCAATGACCCTGATAATATCGCCTTTTTGGAAGCCAAGCTCGCCTTGTTCGGTCGGCTGGAAGTCATACAACGCACGCACCCGTGATACCTTGGGTGCAGCAGATTCGTCAGGCTAGAGAGGTCACAGCGTCAGTCAGGATATAGAAAGAGAAAGGGAATCCAGGTGCGAAGGCTATCACACATACCTGTGCTGGGGCTGTCGTAGAGGTTGCTGGTTGTGAGGCTGTCGTGTTGGCTGTGCGAGGAGCAGAGGAAGCAGCAGCAGAAGGCTATCGGACAAGAAAAGTGCATGCGTTTGCATCAATTTACATCCATAGTATGTTTTTTTTTCTTTTGAGGCTGGCTTACTCTGTACGTCGACCGGTTCTCGGATTCGGACAAGGAGAGGGCGAGCGCAAGCTGCAGCTCCTCCTCTTCTTTTTGCTTATCGAGCTCAGTCTGGGTATATTCCTTCTTTGGTTTTTGAGGGTTTGGAAACTGGATGCCTTCTGCGCGCATGGAGTGATAGACCTCGTTCATCAGGCCCAGGGAGGGGTCGGCACGGAATTCAAAGGAACAAAACTGGATAAGCTCCAATGCCCGCTTACGCACGCTCTCGTGCACCGTCTAAATGAGCGGATCAGCCACTGTCGATTTCTCTTATGTATATCAGCTCACCTTATCGTGGATAAGCTTGCTCAAAGCACCAGTGAAGGACCGCGAAGAGATCTCCCGGTGGACTGTAACGTCGCAGTTCTTAACGAGCGCCTCGGACAGCTGGAATAAATGAAAAGAAATGAGCTTCAGCTTCCCAAACGACCCGTAGTCAAGCAAAGCTTACCGCAAGAGCGTAAAGCTGAACGTTGGCATTCCGGCTTGTGAATCGCTTGGCAACGGCAGCCAAACAGTCGCGTGCTCTAAACAATGCGGGCCACTGCGGATCAGAAATCTCAGGGTGCTCTTGGCCAAGAATAATGAAAGCTTGGCATTTTGACTTACCCCTCGGGAGGGCTTCTTGACACGCGGTCGCATACGCTGAGGATGAGCTCCCAGTTCTCAGATGTCAGGTTCTCGTTTGTCGCACTGGCTTTGGAAGAATAAGACAGGTGAGTTATCTCAGACATACTCTCTCAAGACAAATGCCAAGCAAAGCCCAGGACGACATCCCCGTCCTGAATCCTGATATTATATAACCCCATGGACTTGTTCCACCAGTTTAATACTTACTGACAATCTCGTCGTAGGGATTAGCTTTTGCAAACATTGAGAAAACGAGGAAAAAGTGATTCGAACCGAGTGGAAAGCGCCGAGAATTGGTCGCCTGAAAAGGGGCCGGACATTCAAATCTTGAAAGGCGACAACAGCGTCTTCCCCCGCCCAGCATGAATCACTGACACTCATCGCCTTATCCCTACTTCTTTCGTCCCACTACTTTTTTTCATCATTGATTCTCTCTTTTTTTGTTTTATTTCGAAGGTAAGTGCACATTATTGTTGGTCGACAGAGATCGACTCTTTGACAGCCAGCTTCTGTTCTACTGCTGCTGATAAGTCCTTGATCTCATCGTCGGGCGGCGACGCCAGTGCATCATGGCTTTTTTGGACGTCAGCAGACTCAGTCTCAGTAGGCGCTGTCGTCAGTGGTGCAGGATAATGGGCAAACCTTAAAAAAAAAAGAAATCACGCATTAGATTCACCCGCCTTTCATCTATTGATGAAGTGACTTACTGAGGGTGATCGGGGTAGTATACAGGCATGCCACCAGAGGGATTTGGCGCGATCCCGAGCATGGTCTCTGGCGTGATGGGCATCATAGGGCGAACAGGGAAGCCAGCAGCGGCCATGGGCTGGAAGTCGCGGGGTCTAAACATACGTTTACGTGCCGTCTGGTTTTTGAGCTTCTTTTGGGCAGGCGAGTCAGCAAACCGGACTTGCAAGGGAGCTGATGATCCCATGACGGTCTGTCCGTTGAAATTCTCAATAATAGCCACAGCCGAGTCGCGATCGGCCATTCTTTCAACAAGAAGAATAAGTGAGCATCCAACAGAAAGAGAAAGAATGACCCCACTCTCTTTACCTAGCAAAACCAACACCTCGACTCATACCAGAGACCGGGTCACGCAAGATGCGGTTGGAGATGGTCTTGTGCGGGTGGAAAAGATCTTCGAGTTTCTATAATGGGCAAGTATCATATGAGTACAAGAGGGAAAAAAAAAAGAATGGATAAAAGAGAGGAGAGAATCAGAGACAATTACCTGTTCGGTCATATCGAGGGGCAAGTTGGAAATGTAAATATTGGTAGAGCTCTCGTCTTGCAGGCTTCTCAGCTTGGAGCTGAAGGATTCTTGGCCTACGCGGGCAAAAGAGGCCTGGAGGCCTGCTTTGTTGAGGCCATCGATGGCGGCATGGCAGTCATCTGGGTTCTCGAACATGGCAAAGCCATAGCCCTTGCACTCGCCTGTTTTCTGGTCGATGATGGCCTTTGAGGACGAGATCTCACCGTAGCTAGAGGAAGGGGAGGACGGGTTAAGTCTGTGCAGGACACGGGGTCGGATATACTCACACTCGGCAGAGCTCCATGAAGGACTCGTCAGTGGTGGTGGAGGAGAGACCACGGACGTAGATGTTTTGCGAGTGGTAGCTGATAGGCTGGTTTGGATGCGGAGGAGGGTGATGGGGGTGTTGATGGTCTTGGTGATGGTGATGGTGGTGGTGGTGATGATTGGAGTGGTTTCGCTTGTGACGGTCTGACGAAAGGCTGAACGGGCCAGGCAAGGGCTGGATGAACTGGTGCGGAGGGGAGCCTGGGACGGACGCGGTGCCTGAGAGGACGGGCGAGGAGATGTGCAAGGGCGGGAAGTGGTGGTGCTGAGACGGGAGCATGTAGGCGTGTGTGGGAGGAGAGAGGGTGATGCCTGGTTGCGATTGTTGGTACTGAAACGTCGGACTGAACGGCGGACTCGTAGGGTTGACAGGCGGCGACTGCGGGTGAAGTGCAGGCGATCCTGGATAGCTCTGGTACCCGTTGCCATAGTCCGAGTAGTAGTACTGCGGGCTCACCGGGTACACATACGCATACGACTGAGGATCATTCGGATCATACGCATTGCGCTGATGGTGGTGATGATGATGATGACCACCTTCTCCTCCACCGCCTGTCGCGGTCGCGGCCAGCTGAGCTGGATCGATATAAGCAGCCCCGCCATAAGGGGGATAGGGTGGCGACGTGGGCGTCATTAGGCCAGACCCGTTCGGTTCACTGGGTCGCATACCCGTTGGTTCTGAGGCGTCCGTTATATACGTTACAGTTTCGGTCGTACTATTTGTTGTCGTCGGGGTTGTGGTTGTCGCTGTGCTTGTTGCAGCAGTAGCAGTAGCAGTAGCAGCGGTAGCAGTAGTACTATTCGTGGTCGTGGTCGCAATGGTTTCACTCGTCGCCTTGTCATCCGCCTTGACTTGTTGAGTTTCTGAAACGGAGGAAGACGGCTCAGCTGCATCGAGCGAAGTCGCGGACACTTGTGGAGAAGTCATTGTAAAAGAAGCAAACGAATCTGGGCAGGAGATGAAGCCGAAACCATGGTTAAAAGAATAGAACAGAAAAGAAAAAAAAGTAACGGTAAAGAGGTTCAGCGGTACCTGTTGCGTAAAGCGTGTGCCCGTAATAATGAGGTTCTAGTAATAGAGTTGCCTCCTATGTAAACCCTTCAAAGAGAGAAAGAGAGAAGAGGAGTAGAAGAAAAAAGAAAGAAGAAAGAGAGAGAGAAAGAGGAAAAGAGGGAATCAGGGAAAGGCAAAAGAGCATATGCGGAGCACATAATATGAGCAGATAAAGCGCCTTTCTTTCATTTGCACCACACTTGCACACACACACTCTCATATTAACACTTGAAAACAACACAATATTCCATCCATGGTTCATTCGCTCACTATAGACTGGTCCTTATCCATTTATTTCTAGCTGCCCCTGAATGACTCTTTACTTATCGGTCTGCTGTTCTTGTATGTTTCGTTGCAATACGCACCTGCTGTCACTTCAATGCTGGTGCTTGTTTTCGATTGATCCAACACAAGCTCCGACCTGAAACCAATATTCAATATGTACGCGCTTCACCCGCAAATGATCTGCATCCATCCGTTTTTGGTCTTTAAAAAAATACTCCTTCTTTTATAATGAAACAATCTGTCTCTATTCCTTCTAGCACGCAGCTCATCCAAAAAACAATCAGTGTCAACTTCATCTGTCCATAATGATCTCCTTTGCCACGTATCCGCCACTTGCAAAATAGAAAGATAAAATAAAGTAAAAACACGATGTCACACAGAGGCAATATCGAGTAGCGAACGCTGTTCTTGTACACCCCTCCTCCATCCATTCTGGGATGACCAATCAGACCCTTTACGTCCAAATTGGAAGCAGACGATCCTTTGAATGTCACGCCATATCCGGTCCTTGCTTACGCACATCGACTTGTCTTCTGCACGTGTATTTAGAAAAAGGGAAGCACCCTCCTCATCACTTCACTCTTCATGTTTGTCTTTGTACGCCATCCATTGCAGCCCGTCCTTCTTCAACAGCTTTCATGTTACCTAACCTTTGCTCCCCGCTTATATTATCTTGCAAAGCCCCGCGTACACATGCGCAATCTAATTTCGCCTTCCACGCTAGCTAGGGTGGGGTAATCCTGGTATTTGGGTACCAATGACTCTTATCATATGATACAGTATATTAAAACATAAACAAATACACAGCACATGAAAGCTTATACGAGCGTGTTGCGAAAAAAAAACAAGTTGCATCGTACAAACTCGCTCTGTATACATATAGTGGCATAGGGTACATTCTACTCATAGTCCCGTAGTTTTACGCAACGTAAAGTGAGCTACATAAGGTCGGTACGTGTCTGCTTATGTTCATTACCATCAGGACCAGAGGAGTTACCGTACAACACTCGCGCAAAAAACTCGGTTGTAGGATATGTAGAAAAATCTTGCAATACGGTATAACCTGATGCAAGTCTACGATATACTGATATCAGGGGATGGCGATTTATCTGGATCCCCGTGATCATTACTTTACTTACGCTCATCTTCTTGTAATGCTGCATATTCGGGAGGAGCGATAACTTGTAGGTGGAGACTTACTCTGTATTTACGTAAACTATCTTTGCACCACTACGTACATACATATATACTCTTCTGTAGAGACAGACATTAATGGCAACGTGTATCTCACTTGTTCTTAGCCCACCGGTGCATACCGGTGCTTTTTTCCTTTTTGGTTATCGACACCTTATTACATACCTGCTCTCAAGGAGAGAGCTAGCCAAGTTCATCTTCCTAAGGCAATGATTCGGCATGCACTATCAGGATTATTTACCTTTGTATCAAGCTCCTCTAGTTTCACTCGCATTAGTGTATATGTAGATAAATAGGCTATGGTAGTGGAAGTCCAGGCCATTCTTTTCAAAGTTAGGCTTTCATCGGTCGCCAGGGTCGATTAGAAGAATAGAGAAAACAATGCTTAGGTTCAAAGTGCGGTATAACGTCATTCATTCCATTGTGGGTCCAATTGCGCATACGTATCTCTGAGTAACGTGTACTTTTTGCTCGGTCGGGATGGCTAAGACTGGGGGACACACTAATCAAGGACATTCTCCTGGCTGAACAATGTGTTCCTCTTTCTTTTTGACATATGACATGTGAAAGCGACATGCGCACCGTACGACGCGGTGGGCCGCTTTTTCAGACGGCAGTCAGGGTATTGGGAATACAGATAGAGATGGCACGCAAATGGCTCGTGAAAAGCAAATGCTATAGCACAATCTTTCAAAATAACGGCAAATATAGCAATAAATTGTGTCTTTCTGCAAGTCCTTGTACACGGATGCGATAAGCAGAAGGTAGGATTGTATATTATGGACACAAGGCCTGAGAGATATATATTGAATGAAAGCGTTCCACGAGCTTTGACATTGAAGTGGAACTAAATTATTCCCATCATGCACGTTCGACTTCTTTGTCAGACACAATTTCTAGCTGACTGCCCACCGGATCGTCGCTGACGGGCTTCACCGACCCACGCGAAATGTATACATAGTCAGCAGGAGCGATGGCCACCAATCAACACCGGCTGCGCAGCGCCACATTTCACTCCAAGTGCACGCGGGTATGCAGACAGCATGCAAGGCTATTCGTTGACGTGCGGGTGGGGTGCATGCGGGCGGGGGTTTACCAGCTGAGCTGGATTCTCAGACAAAGGAGTTGTCAAACTGAATTTAATTTCGCCAGCCGAGTCCAGAAGGGAAAGGTCCCTAAAAAGATGGAAACGCAATCAAAACAGGATGAATGGCAGTATATGGTTCTGATGACGCCTTTCCAAAGCGTGAGAGCGTCAGTACGTAAATATAGACAGCTATCAGCGTGAGATATTTGAATGGGGGCAAGAATGACATATATTACACACGCAAATCAGAATTCGAACAGGAAAAACCCCATTTGTCATACAAAATGACACACAAGTCCAGCCCAAACCGGGAAAACATAAAGCCCGAGATGTGCCATGCAAAAAGGTGGAAGTAGCTATTTGCTTTTATCTTCTTTCATTTCGCATATACCTCCTAAGCACTTTTTTCATAACCAGCATGCCGAGCAAGACCTTCCCTGCAGTCGTATCGTTCTCTGACAAGAAAGACAATCGTCCGGTGATCACCTCAGAAGGCGGGGATGAGACCGACTTTGCTCACCGAATCGCACAAGCAGTCGATGTTCAAGAGATTGACGTGAATCTCTACATGAGCAAAGAGTTGTGGCTGCCTCCCGGAGCTCGTGGCGCATTTGGTGGACAGGTGATGATTATTAGGACTGGATAAGTGATATCATTAATAATAGATATTAATACAATTCTGCCAATTTTTTTATTGCTGCAGATTGTCGCTCAGGCTCTGCGTGCTGCCTTCAACACTGTGCCTGAGGAATTTCATATCCATGTAAGTGTAGAAACATGTACGTGGAGCGGGCTCCTGCTAACCTTGGCCTGATTTTCTGTAGAGTTTGCACAGCTACTTCATTCTTCCGGGCAACGTCAACTTTCCTGTGATCTACCAAGTCCAGCGTTTGCGTGATGGCAAATCCTTTGCTACCCGCTTCCTCACTGCATCCCAGCGTGGCAAGGCTATCTTTGTCTGCTCCTTCAGCTTTGCCAAGCGGGATGACAGTATCGCTCTTGAGCATCAGACGGCCATGCCCGATATCGTCGGTCCCGAAAACTTGACCTCCGAAGACGAACGCCTGAAGCAGTTCTTGAACTACGATCTGCCTCCCAAATACAAAGAATACCTCGAGTCCCGGATTTCCGAAAATTCGCCTATCGACTACCGCGACGTGCATCAAGTGACTCCGCGTGAGGCATTTACCGGTATCACCGAGGCACGCGAGCGGCAGTATCGCTGGTTCAAGACACGCGGTCATCTCGACGACGACCCGCGCCTGCACGCTTGTATCATTGCTTACGCTTCAGACAGCGCGTTTATCGGCACCGCCGCAGTCGCAAATGGTGTCAACCACCGCGGCATAGGCATGATGGCCAGTTTGGATCACTCTATGTGGTTCCACGCCCCTGCTCGCGCAGATGAATGGTGAGTTCCAAAGGAGTGTGTTGCAACACAAGTATCGCTGATGATGTCGACTAGGCTGCTATATGATATGCACAGTCCACGCACCAAGGAGGGTCGCGGTGTCGCATTCGGACGTCTTTATTCCCAGGACGGTACGCTGGTCGTTACCACCGCTCAAGAGGGCATCGTCCGTCTTTCTAAGCGCGAACAAGAGCGACGAAAGAACGAGCTTAGCGGAACAAGCAAACTGTAATAGACGTGCCAAGCTTCCTCTTTCTGTGACTTCCCCTTTGTTATTATATCCAGCTGGCTTCCCCATTTATCTCAATTCTCGGCACGAGCCGATCCTGTATGTCCGTCCCTATTTTTGTTACCTTGATGAATATGCCATGCAATAGAATGCTTTATTATGAAAGGAAAAAATCAACTTTTCCTTTACGTCGAGACTAGATTAGACGGGCAGAAGAGAAACCAAGAGGAAGGGGACAAGGATAGAGATGCTATGTTTAGGTTGCAGGTGCAGGTACTGCCGATGCGGATTGAGGATCTGCTAACGCGGAAGCACGCAGATAAAAGTTGACAAGAAGCGCTGTGACCAGACAGACGCACAGCACGGTGGGGCCGTACAAGTCATCGTATCGGATTATGAAGCGGCCTGTCCGTAGCTGCCACGCTCTGAATTGGTACCGTCCCAAAGCATAGCTAAACAAAGTAGTGAAAGATGGTGAGCTACGGGCGAAACCAAACATGCCAGCTACTTACAAACAGAGAATGGACGACATGATAATGAAGACTGCACCGATGATGCGCGAGATATGGTCACCGTTGTTGAGCAAATTAAGGGCGACGGTCAGCAGCAGAGCGCAGAACTGTAGCCACGAGATAAAGGTGCGCTCGTTGGCGAAGAACGTCTTTGGCTCCGTCTTTTTCATGGGCACGACACGTTGGGGAGGTCGTCTTGAGGTGGGTAGCACGGCAGTGGCAGGGTCATCGTGCTTCTTCTTTTTTACACGTTCATCAAGGAATCGGGGGTAGTTGAGCAGGCGCGCAAAGGTGTCGCCGCGGTTAGATGGCTGTTCCTTGGTCTTGGTGTGGGTGCCGTGCGTGGGTAGATCGATGGCAAGGTGGGAAGGGCCGAGGAGAGAGTGTCGGTGGTGACCGTTGATGAGCGGTTGGAAGCTCAGTGAGCGCGAGAGACCGACACCCACTGAGGGCTGCTTTCGGATGTCCATACTAAGCTGCTCAAGCCAGTAGGGCAGGACGGGGACCTGGTTGCGGTAGAGCTGCGACGCGCCGTGAAGGTACTTTGAGAAGCGGGGCACTTCATGAACTAAATGACTGTCGAGAAGGGTCTGCAGCCAGGGTGGTGTCTGCTGGCCGAGATGAGTCTGGATCTTGGTCTCCAGTACGGCGTACGGGAACCGATGAATATCCGCCTCGTCTATCCCGTGGAAAGGATAGTCGATACCCACGTCTGTGCGCCGCCAATGCGTACCAGCACGCGACCTGCCGTCCATGCCATCCTCACGCACAAACGTCATGTTGCAATCGAGCGATATACGCAAACGCTGGTCGCCTGGGACCTGGAATGCCGTGCGGTTGTAATAGACACGGCACATGGGATGCAGCCGCTTAGTAGCAATCGAGTTCTGAATACCTTGGGCCACAAAGTGCTGCTGGTGATCCACTTGCTTGTTGTTAAGCTTGCTGTCAGCTATAAGGTTGTCGGCCGTATATTGCCCATGCATGTACGCGTCCACGAGATGCTCCTTGAGGCGAAACCGGTCCTTGACCGAGTGTCCGTTCTTCCACGGAGCATGGTGCGTCTTGCGCTCAATATAGACATGCCTTGTCTCCTGTCCATACCAGCGAAACCGGATGGCCTCGGCACCCTCTGTCCGTTCCAAGCGGTTACTGTAAAGATCAAAGTCGGCATTGTCGAAATACACGGATGAGATGGCGGCGTCTTCGGCTTCATACGCCTTCTTCTTGTTGTACACATGTACGGGCAGGTGGAACAAGATAATTGCTTTGACCTCGGTAATGTTATCCGGATGGACCCAATATTTTGCGGTGGCGCGCTCAAAAGCCGCCGCTTCCTCGTCGCATTCCTCTTCAACCACTTTCTTTTTGGTGCGCGTTGCGCCGTGGAGTGTGCATAAGTCATGCGCATGTGATATGCGCACAATGAGGACGTCGATGCGCTGCGATTGTTTGTCGAGCGGATACTTTTTCAAGAGGGTGCGGTACTTCGTAGCCAGGTCAAGGTGCGTCCACTTGTCGTGCTTCTTCACCATCTTTTCAAAGCCGGTGACATTGAGGTAAACGAATCGTGCGAGGTCGTTGACAAGCAGGACGGTGTCGGCGAGCGTGTCTGCGACTGTGTCGTACGAAGCAGAAAGCAGCTTGAGCTTCTCTTCGCAGCCGGCAACGCGCGGCTCGAGGGTGTCCAATCGCATCTGCACGAAACGATGCACCTTGTCTAACTCTTTCTCAAACATGCCCACAAAGTCGAGCTCGTCTCGCTCACGCCAGCCATGATCCATCTGACGCTGCTTCAGTGTCTGCTTGAGCTCGTTGTACTGGATATAAGCGTGTCGCCACGGCTCGTAGATTTTCGCATGGAGCTCGGCGCCGAATTTCATCTTTCGGCCAAAGGATTAATGATATACACTAGAGATAGAGCGAGTGGCATAATTTCCTATCGAGTCAGTGACTCCTTGTACATGGGGCAGCTATTTTTCTTTTTAAGGCTTACGCGTTACTTTTTTGTCTAGGTTGTTGCTAAAGAAGTGCAGAAAGTAAAAGAAGAGCGAGAAGAAAAGCGGGTTTAGGAGATATAAGCGTCCCAGCGGCCCGAACAAGAACAGAAAAAAAATAATCAGGATTATATACTACGCTTTGCTTCGTCAACTTCCGAGCATTGCCAACCGAACTGATACAAACAGGGCATGCTTTTTCTTCTACCATCTTTCAGCGGTAACAAAAAGGGAAGACACATGAATTACGGATAAAGAATCGTCTAAATGGCAGGAAGACAGTCTGCCTTGTGCTTTTGTAGGCGTATCTTCAATACAAAAAATGAAGAAAAAAAGGAAAAGATAAAAGTAGGAAAAGCCAATGGGTAGACACAGGACACATCGCAAGAGCCCCTCGCTGCAGACTTTCTGCCATGGATGAACACAAATAGAAAAGGTATATATTTCCGACATAAATAATTGTGTGTATGATGACAGTATGTAAAGTGTACTATTAGTGGGTTTGAAAGGAGCGCATCATCTCGTCGAGCTGTTCTTCAACGGATGCTTGTTTCTTGTCCTCTTCGTTGGAATGCGCAATCATCTGGAGTAGACTGGGAAGAGTCTGCTGCGGGGCAAAGTAAACGTCAGTAGTGGAGGCGTCTTTTCTTGATGTGATAGTCGAGATGTGGCGCGCCCTTTTTTTGTCATTGTTTGCTGCAACCGGCATCATTTGCTGTTGCTGTTGTTGCTGTTGAGCTGCTTGTTGCGCATCCACTTGCCTCCGAGGCGATCGGCGGGGCACGGGCGGGGGCATCGACGAAGCAGGCGTCAGGGCATTCACGGCTGGCGAAGGCGGCAGCGGCGACGATGGCGGCTCCTTGCTGGGGGCCAGCCCCATCAGGGCAAGCACTCGCTCCTCGATCTGCTCCTCATCCTCTTCTTCGACTTGTTTGAACGCTGCGTCGCTCTGGACATAGAAGCTCTTCCGGTTGCCCTGCTTCTTGACAATACCCCATTCGACGGAGCCGTCCGCGAGCTCGCGCAGCTCCAGACCTTCCAGCTGCGGCTGTGGCGCTATCGAATCGCGGTTGCGATAGTAGTCGTACAGACTCTCGTCGTCATAATAGTTGACAGGTTCGTCACTTGGATCGGGCAAGCTCATGTCCGACTGAACAGGCTCCAGCGGCGGTGAGGGCGGCACCGACTCGTTACTGCTCAAGGTTTGCTTGTCGCTGCCGGAGTTATGTTTGTCGGTACTAAAGGTGCGCTTATCGCGGCGATTGAGTTGACGGATAGTCTCCCTCGTGTGCGTAGGCAGCGGGGGCGCGGTCGTCAGGCCAGCTGACGAACCGTCGGATGAGTCTTGCTTGAGAGTCTTCATGAAGTTGAGTGAATCGGGAGGGACATAGATGATAGTGCGGCGCACGACACGCGACTTGGCACGCTCACGGCGCACACTGGAGGCCGTCGATGTGGAGGCTGCAGGTTTCACACCCGCCTCGACAGCGCCCATGTTAACCGTCTTTGTGCGTTTGGGTTTGTTTGCTTTAGCAAGTAATTGGGACAACAACTTCATACCACCGATTGGTGCCGGCGTTGACGAGCCAGTACGGGTATCTTCATCTGCTTCACTGGGTTCATCTGTGGAATCCCGTGCGGAGGGTTTCGACTGCGCCGGCTCGGCTTCTTTCTTCTCGTCTTTGTTGACATTGTGCTGCATAACGGCTCGCGCAGCGGGCGACAAGTGACTATCTTCGACTGAGGCGTTGGTCACGTTTGAGAGTTGTGTGCTGCTCTGAGCGCGTGGCCGACTATTTCGGTAGTAGCTCGCGTTGCTCAAGTTGCGCACCAAACCACGCAACGATGACTGGGACCGACTGGCGTGTCGTAGACTACCAAATAAGCCGATGCCTCGACTACCGCGTGCAGCTTTCTTTGGATCTTCTTCACTGTCCTCTTTGAGCTGAGATAATTGGCGGGTCGATCGTGGTTTCCGCAGCCCGCTAAGCGGCTTCAGCAACGTCGCAGGGGTCGAAACGGAAGGGTTGGGTGCCGCAAGCTTGTCATCGGTTTCGACCGATTTACCGCTATCCTCGGGAATTACGCTCATTTCATCTACTTCGCTCGTTTCCTGTTGCTGTTGTTGTTGTGCTATCCGGTGGATCTCATCCATGCTCATGGATTTGCGTACTCGGCGCATACGCTCCTGGCGCACTTCCGTTTTCGGCTCCTCCGCACTGTCATGTTTGATCTTTCGTAGGACTGTAGTAGCATTATCTTGCGAACCAGATGAACGGGTTGAGCTAAGCGAGGGTCGTCCGCTCGTGTCGGGGGTAGTGGTAGTCGCAGGGGACGGAGGAGGAAAAGGCGCAGCACGTGGGGCGGTAAAGGCAATCGGATCCGATGTGGACGCTTTGAGCTGCAACGAAGCAGAGGGTGATGGACCACCTGACAAATAGAAATTACAGGTACATATGAGCGCTGTGCATAAAAGCATGCAGCAAAGGGTGAACAATTTACCATTTATGTTGCGATTTCTCGGCAAACTGATATCCGATGTTTCGATGGATTTGCTCCGATTGAGTTTCTGCAAGAGAAGCGAAGGTTTTTTTGACATGGGTCGGTTGGGTGTGGAAGCCGGTTTTGCCTGTTCTGGAGCTCCGGGTGATGAAGAAGCTGAAGATGTGCATTGGGCTGGAGGTTCAAAGACCTCGACTTTAAACCCCGTAGGGTTCAGGGGAGGCACAGCCGGTAGGGGAGGCTCCGGCTCGGGCATTTCAACTTCGTCTTCTTGGACCATCGCGCTCTTGCGTTTCTCCAGCAGTTTCTCGAGTTCCAATTCGTCTTCTTTGTTCAAAATAACCGTACTTTTGCGCACCTGCATCATCGACAGGCGATGTGTATGAAGGTGCTGTGCAAAAGCGGCCAGATCAAATTTGCTCATACGCGTCTGGCGCTTTTCTTCGGGCGTCATTTGGTGGTACTGACTGATGTGCCTGCTCTTGGGACGGTTACTGCTGAAGTCGTTGAAGAAAAAGTCCTCGACAGTGACTGGATCATCGTCATCAAAAATGGTGCCTTTGTGAATATTTTTCTTTTTGGTGGGAACTGGCTTTTCCTTTTCAACTACGAGAACTGGCGGTGGAGGCGGCGTTTTGCTGCGAGGAATAATAGGTGGTCCTTTGGGCAGCTCACGGACGTCGACCTAAGTCGGAAAGACAGAGGGAGAGTGAGTATGCATACGTTAGATGCATGCATGCGTTTAAACTATATACGCCAGTATGAAAGCGACGTTCTCTTTACCCGTTCGCTTGGATCTCTGATCTTCTTTCGCGACGACTGCCGTGTGCTGCCGAATGAAGAGAGCGCGGCCTGGAGGGGTCGCCATCCCGTAGAAGCGGGTGTAGCAGTGCTTGCATTGGTTGCTGCTGGTGTTATATGATCGTTATTAGGAGGTACAGGGACAGGGACAGGGGTAGCGGAGGTATTAGCGTCGTTCGAGTCCTCGGTGTGCTGAACTTTTTCGTATTCTGCAGTGGTAGACTCGTCTGTGTTACTGCTGCCATTGCCTCCACTGTTACGCATACTGTTCGAAGTCACTGAAGACGTAGGCGAGACAGGTGGAGGAGGAGCCCCATCCTTGTGAGGTACTGCTGGCTTGACATCCTCAATCGACGCAGGCATGGGCGATGGCACAGGCAATGGCGCGAAGTCATCTAGTTGGACCTTCTCTTGTTGCGGGCTGACAGGAAGTTGGGCCACTGGTAAGTTTTCTGCCGCTGTAGGTTGTTCGGAAGCCACTGACTCAGGTAGTTCGGGTGACGGTTGCTGTCGTGGTGCGTCCTCACGGTTACTGTCGTTATTGACTTCGAACTGGTTCAAAATAAGAGAGGTGCGGAAGTCGCGCGTGAGATCAATCTCGTCGAGAGGCTGATAGCTGGCAGGGGAGCCGTCCTTGGTCGATATTCCTTTTCTTTCTTGATTATGAACGTGGACAGACGTTTCGGCCATCATGTCGCCGAAACTGGTGGTTTCAACCTTCTCGTCCATAAAGCAAGCTATATGTAGAAGAAAAGCAAATGCCGTGGTTAAAAACAAAAAAATTGGGCAAGCTTAATTATTGGGTTACACGAACTAATATGATGAGCGGTCTGGCTGGTAGTGCCTAATACATTCAAGTGGGGCCCGCTCCAATGTCATTTAATAAGGCCCAGATGTGGCTTTCCCGATCAGATTAACCTGCATAGACTGCATGGATCGTTCATACACACAGTCGCATATATAAAACATGCATACAATCAGAATAGAACATGATATTACAGTCAGGGACCATTTCATTTGTCTTTAGGTAAGCTACCACATGCAAATTGTGAGAGAAAAGAAGTTAGAACAGCGGCAACCATTTCGCACGTGGAAGGTTCGTACCACGACGCCAAAGAAAGGCCACAGGACAATATCCAGGAACAAACTCATCATCACCTTACCGACCGCCCGGCGACGCGAGCCTCTTTTTTTTTCATTTGCCAAGAAGTTTCCTGCGCTGTACCTTTGCAATGGGAGTGTCGTGAAACATGGATTGATCGGCGGTCGCGTGGCTGTTCATGCTGTTCATAACGAAACAGAATCATTTTGTGAACGCGCGCAATTTGAAATTATATATTGCACCCCATCATCTGAAAGCACCTTGAGGGAAATTAGCGTGAAGGTCAAGATGATATGTCGCCACGAAAACGTATATCTCGTAGCCAGCCATTGTCCCTTTTTTGTGAGACACTTTTTGGGGCTCGGACGGAGATGTGGACGCGCGCGTGTGCGCTGCGATTTTGATACTGTAATGAAAAATAAACAGGTTAAACATCTTTTTGGACTTTGCCTTTTCGAGCAAGGCGTAAATTCTTCCTTACCATGAATTGAGCGGTCCCGACACCCACGCGAGCAGCAATGATATGTTGGCACGTGTTTTAACAATAGCCACAGCTACTGTCGCCGTTCAAGGGTTCATAACTCTGTCATTCCATACCATGAGTCGCTGTTAGCAGAGAGTACTGGCCACGAAGACGTGCACTTATAGATAACCAAAGATACATCATGTATATGGATTAAACTGTAAGCTACTACAAGAAACAAAGCAGTTGCGCCTATATATTAATGAAACCAAACAGCTGCAGATCTCACCCCAATGAAACTTACGATTACTACACTTTACATCCGAGCTGAGAGGTAGCACTTGCCTCCGAGTATGGCTTCTGGACCATGTCAGGTATTTATTCTAGCAGGGCCTGCACATGTACCGTATTTTCAATTTGTCTTCTGCTGCTCACAAGCTTCATATTAAGCCCATGCAGTAGTAAAGGCTCTAGTTAGTACTCTGCTGCTGCATGTACTGATTGTTGACAATTACAAAAGCATTGCTTACTATAGTCGGACCAGAAATGGCTAATGTATATGAAATATGTCCATGTGTACAGTGCGCATGGTGTATAATCGAGCGAGTCAGCGGTCAAATTGCACGGAAAATTCACATATATGACCTTGCCACTTGTTCAGCTCAGTATTTCAGGTAGCTGTGCGTTTAGGCACAGCACCTAATACCGCCATAAAGGAAACATATACGAGTCATCTATACGCTGCCTCCTGTAGCGAAGCGTACCTTGGCTTACGACTAGTCTACTGACTTTTTTTACTGAACAAAGATGTGATCATAGCAAAATGATATATATTGGTAGTCACCATCCACCATCGGTCGCTTGCAGGGTCATCTCATAAATATTGGCAGTATTCATGCTCTTCATGTCTGCACTTACGTCGACTGGAAGGGTAATATAGCATACGTCTCTGTCTATAGAGAACTATGCTGTAAACCGTACGACTGTGTTGACAAGCTTTAAATGTGAAGTGAGGGTAATCCTTTACGATCTACCCAAAAAGCTCTGAATTATCGCAGAATCCATCATGTATCAGTGTGACCTCTGACACCATCCGTTTCAGTCCTATCAAATATGTGGTGTGTACCTATATAAGGAGGAATTATCATAGCTGGGGTAAAACCTCATGAAGGCCATGCTGCGTTTATGCATAAGATGCAGAAACAGAGAATTCCACGACAATGGGTGACTTTTACTGCTCAAAATACATCTTTCCATACTTTACTGCATTCTTTATCCATGCTTGTTATAGTAACATATTAAAGATGAGCTACTCAGTCATATACACTGACCTTTAGATCTTTTCTTTCATAAGGGATAAAAGAGATTTTGGTGAGTTATGTCATACGTACTTCACGCTCTCTTTTATGGCTGAGTTCAGAGCAGAAGAGTGCTGCTGCAAAACTGGATCAGCTTTGTACCTTGCCTTTTCGAGCAAAGTGCAACAAGTTGCTTTACCATGGTCGCCAATATCCGAGGTGACGCAACGGGAGCAGACGGCTACGATCCGCAAACACGTGCTGACTACCAGCGTGCATTTAGTAAAGCGCAAACCCACCCAAACTCTCCTCATTTTAGTCATGAATTTACTGCTACAGAAGTGATAAACGATGAAAATTAGCTTGGAATTTGGTCTGAGCAAGGAGAGGCAAATCAACCGTGCCGAGGCATAAAAATGGGGATGCAAAAATTTTTTGTGTGCGTATATTACCATCCTTTTTATTTACCTTCGTGTGATGGTAGTGCAGAATATCAGAGAAAAAAAAAGGGTGCTACACAATTTGCATCTTTTTAAAGAAGTGTGTCTTTTTTAGAAATGCAAAAGCGGCCCATGTTTGACTGAGAGACAAAAGAGAAATTAAAGAATTAATGCTGTTATTCTGAAAAGCTGAATCGACGTGACGGAATTCCAGACTCTCAATTTCTTTGGTGCACAAACGACCCTGCTGAGGTTCCAGCCGTGTGCTTGTAAGGTACAATGGGCGTGCGCGCGCTTGTATTTTTGTGGTGTGTGCGCTCGAAACTGCGTGTATTTTTGGAGCTCCTTCCCAAAACTAAAATTACACTGCTCTTTCCCTTTCCCTTTTCCTTTTTTACTTCGCACCCACAACATATTCTTTCAGTCCTTCCTTCTTTTCCTCACACTTGACTCCTTTTCCGTCGTAAGCGTTCATTATGAAGCTACGCACAACATTATATCCATTGATGGTAATGGCTGTCTCGACCATGTTCCAGCCATATGTCCAAGCACAATATGACGGTAGCGACGACGGCAGCGATGACGGCAGCGACGACGGTAGCGGTCAGGGTTATGATGATGGCAGCAGCAACGGGGGTAATTTGCATAACATGTGCAAAAGGGTCCTGGCACTAATGGCCTTTTTCTCGTAGATGGTAAATGCTTGAATAAGCGAGTTTCAAACATGCGGTGCACCTGACATCTTCATTGTTGTTGTCGTTTTGTAGACAGCGGTGATAGTGGTGATGGAAGTATCCCGACAGACGATTCAGGAGCATCTGCCTCAGGAGATGAGCAGGCGACTGATACGGATAACGGCCAGGCAACGGCAACGGCATCGACAGACGACGGGTCACAATGGGGAGAAACCACGACAGCCGACCCTTGGGATGCCACTACGACGGATGATGGGTCTGCGACAGTAACTCCGGCCGCAAGTGGAGATACAACTATACCAGCGCCCTGGGATAGCACCTCTACCGATGCAAATGTACAAACCACATCATCCATAACGGACAGTATCGACTCCATAAGCTCCTTGGTGAGCAGTAGCAGTATAGTCAGTCCCTCCTCGTCCCCATCCATTCCCATCGAAAGCAACGAGGGCAGCAATAATACAGGCAAGATCGTTGGCGGCGTGGTCGGTGGTGTAGGAGGCGCGATCGTTCTAGGTGCGATCGCGTTTTTCTTGCTTCGCCGTAAGCGACGCGAGCGTAAGATGGCTGACATGGAGGAGTATCAACCCCAGCAGGAAGATTTGGAAGATCCGGGCACACCGTGGTACGAGAGTCAGCCAAACAACCATCCAGAAATGGCGGGTATGTCGCAGACAATGTCGAGTCGACAAGATCTCCTGGCACGATCCATGTCGCCCCCTCCTCCACCACCCCAGCATGCATCCTAAATCCATACATATAATTTCTACCATAACCTTATACTACCTTTTATTCCTGTGTATCTCTAGCTAATCCATACACGATTTACATTCGGTCGATAATATGACTCTCACACGAGGAGGATCGCTCTCGAGGCTTATACGTTTGCATGGATATGTGATCTCACCCATGATGTATTGTGAAATGCCGTGATGCGAATTATGTGGTCTTCGTTAGTCCAGTGAGACCGAGCCGTCAAGGCGTTGTGGTGAAACACAAAAAGGATCAGGATCAGGGGTGGGGTCGGCGCATGATTACCATAACGAAAAAGATATGATCCTACACACACATTTATCACATTTGTTTCTTGGATACAAGTGAAAATATGTCAGCTTGTAGTACCTACACGGACGCTATAGTGAATGTTTGATATTTAATATTTAATATAGAGAAAAAGGTTCTATTGGAAAAGAGAAGGGTCATTCCTCTGTAATTGTAGATCACATGCTTCTGTTCAAGGGCGCGGTGCACAAACTGCAGCACTTTTTTGGGTTGGTGCGACTTTTCTATTTGCAAATGATGGGTCTGTCCTTGCCACAGAACAAGACTATTAGAAAGGAGAGCTTAAGGTGATGGCCAGCGACGGTATGGCTGTCTCTTCTTCTGATCTAGTCCCGTACACGGGCGGAAGTCTTGTTTATGCATCTTCGACGCTCCTACCCACGAACATTGCCAACCTCATCACCGCTGTCTCTCTCGCCGCTCGTCTCTCTCTGCGATGCTCCTCCTTGTTTATGGAGATTCTTTTCGAGACCGCCAAGTACAGCACCGTCTTTTCCTTTGGCCTCTCCCGCCAGGCTCTCGTCAACGCAATCTCAACTGCGAAGAAGCTGCACGCTATCACTTATTCGGACCAGCCTCAGCAGGATATACCCGCTGAAAGGTGCGATACAATACGAGTGCACCATCACCTATGTTGATACTTATCTCTGTCTATTCAGCAGGAGTGGTTTCCTTCAAGTCTTAGACAAGTACACCAACCTCGGCGTTTACGTTATCCATCATACATTTACTCTGGCGGAGCTATTTGCTCTTTCTGGCCTGCATTTCACATCCCAGACCATCCAAACTGGTATCAAGGCAAGTGCACATTCCATAAAGCTGTCTGTGCATATATACGTATATGCGTGCGTACGTGCTGACCTAGAAATGTGTGTTTGTATCAGGCCGCAGAAGAATCAGTAGGCATCATCGATGGCATTTTCGGGTCAAACGAAACTTCACGTGCGATCGCATCCATTGTGTCGCTCGTGCATCAAGAGCTCATGCAGGACCCTGATTTCGTACTTGCCCAAGGCGGAAAGATGGCTATTCTGAGCGGTCTTACCAAAGCTATGACCACTTTTGCAGTTCTCCAGAACGTCACTCATAAGCGCACTTTGGAGAGCTTCAAGGCCACACTCCTCTGGAAGGGTCTCGTCGTGGAAGAGGAAAAGAACGAGCAGCAAATGCTTCAGTACAGCAGCAGCCAAGGTGCTCAAGACGAACACGCGCCGGACGTAATCCAGGAGCTGGAAGAGATTCTCGCCACAGATGATAGGGACGAAGATACCGACCTTTATGGTGCCAGCGCCGTATCACTGCAGACACTGCAGCGCGAGGAACAACCCAATGGTACTGTATGGCGCTATCCCATGTATGAGGTCACCACCACAACAAGACGCACTACCACTCGTACCACGCGTATCCGTCCGATCGACCCTACCCAAGACGAGTTTCATCAGCCGCGCGCCAAATACGTTGTGGTGAAGTCCGACGAAGAGGACGCCGAGTCGTTTCTGGCAGTGATTGACCAAGAGGAAGAGCAAGATACCTTGAAGACGTTGCCAGGGGCCTGGAAGGAACATGCGATCGAAAGCACGGATCTCGTGCCTGCTTCGGAGGGTGCATCGCGGAGGACGCCTTCACGAGGCCTCAGAGTCATGCTTTCTGCCGTCTCCAAAAAGTTCACCAAAAAGAAAGTGGAGCGCCAGGTGAGCTATGACCATGGCGGCCATTCGGATGGCGATTCAGTTGCAACTCGGTCCGACGACGAGTTCCATAATGACGCAGGTCCTATTACAACCATGACAAGCACGTCTACTACCCTCCGCTCCGCCTCCACTCAGTTTAACCCTGCTCCCTCTGCCCCTTCCACCTCCGCTTCAAAAGCCCTCCCAGCACCTCCGCCGTCCCCTCCTACTTCTGCGGCACCCAACCGTCAAGACCTTCAACCGCTCGATAAAAATAATGAGCAAACGATCAAGCGCAAGTCCTCTTGGGGCCGATTAAAGATGAAAGGCGCCCAACGCCGCAAGAGTGTCAGCAATCTTTTTCAAAAGGGAGCCGAGGTCCTCAATAACCAGAAGACCACACGCAAGGGTAAACAATCTGCGCCTCCCGTACCAGCCTTGCCCTCCAAACGCCACTCAAAGGAAGAGCCCCTGGAGAGACGTGGACGATCCAACTCGATCACAAGTCTATCATCAACTGTGTCGCGTACCCTCACCACCTATACCACAGCGCCGTCTTCCATTACCTCACGCGAGAACAGCACACGACGACAGAGACGCGCTCCTTCCTTGCCATCTTCCCATCGTCGACGACGGCCACAGCCTCTTGACAGTGAGCCAGACCCGCGCAATTTCCCGCGTCAGCATATAATACACAACATTGCACATTTCATGCGCTATGCAAGCGCTGCTTATGGCGAGTCATTTATGCGTATCCTCGGAATCGGAGATATCCCGAGCGTGTTGCCTAGCTCTCACCATCCGAACCATCATGCATTTGCACATCATACTGGCGTCTCCGTATCTGATATTTTGTTGTCTAGCTGGACAGACACGTCTCCTCTTACTGCCGTACAGCATCCGCAGCTCCATGCTCTAGTTCACTATGTAACAGTCGACCACTCTGCCAAAGCCGTCGTATTAACGTGCCGCGGTACGCTCGGCCTCAGCGACGTTCTAACCGATCTGACTTGTGATTATGCTGAGTTTGAGCACGAGGGTAAGAAATTTGTCGCGCATGCAGGCATGCTTGAAGCGGCGCAATTGCTTGCCAAGCAGAAAGGCAAGGTGTACCAAACCATTCTCGAAGGGTTGCTAAACCATCCCGACTATGGTCTGGTGCTCTGCGGCCATTCGCTCGGCGCCGGGGTTGTGAGCTTACTCAGCGTATTATGGAGTCAAGAACGCAACAAGGTCCAGGAAGAGCACCCGGTTGCGGCCGCGGCGCTGGCGCGCGATCCTATCCCCTTCATCACGTCTCGCGACTCCGGCCTGCCTCCTGGTCGCCCCATCCACTGCTACACTTATGGCCCACCATGCGTCATGTCCCACGATCTGAGTACTTACTGCTCTGGCCTTATTACAAGCGTCGTCCATGGCTATGATATCGTGAGTTGTCTCAGTTTGGGTCTCCTCAAGGATTTCAAGAACGTAGCTGTTAGCTTGCATACCGAAGGAAACGTAGTAGAAGAGATTTTGGGGCGGGTAGTCGGTCGGTATCGCAAGGCCAAGGAAAAGGTCGACCAAAGTAAGCAGCAACACGAGGGCGACGACGACGACGACGAGCAGTGGTTCTGGGCGCTCATTAAAACGATGCGTGCGGACATGCGGGCAGATAAATTGTACCCACCCAGTACTGTCTACCTTGTGGAATCAGTACCGCAGCTTGTACAGCAGGCGTCTGCCAAGCGTCAGTCGGTGCAGGGCGAGAAAAGCCAGGCACAACAGCGTAGAGCGTATGCAGTCGCTCTGAGTCGTTGCGATGACATTCAGGCACGCTTTTCGGAAATAATGTTTTCACGAACCATGTTTATGGATCACTCGCCCAATTTTTACGAAAAAGCCATCCGTCATTTACACCGTGGCTATTTTGGGCAATAGAACCTCCATAGCAATCTGGACATCCTATACAACTCCTTTTTATCTTTACTATATGATTATATACATAAACCACATTTTATCTTTAGTACCCTTGTATCAAGTATCATTCAAATACAGGTATCACAATAGTGACAACGAGCCGTTGCATTTTAATAATGTTTGTGTCGCGACCACATGTCTCTTTGCTGCGCAGGCATTGTTCTTTTTGTTCAACAAAATATTTATTTATAAAGAAAGGAGGCACGTAATTACCCATGATGAGAAAAAAAAGTGTCAATTGACACGCCACATAGTATCTATTGGTTTGTGGAGAAGCATTCGTACTCATGTGCTACTATTTTGAGTGCGTGCATCAGGTTGTTGTGTGTGTTAATGATTAGAGCATTCCTCCCCCCCCCCCACAGTCATGTCATTGCTATAAGCGACTTATCCAGTGGACATCTTGTCGTACCGCATTTACCTGGTACCAACCAATATTGAAGTTGGCACAATTTGACACACTTTTAAATTTGATTGTTGGGACGACTGCCCCTCCCTTTTGTTCTTGCTTTTCTCTGGGTCCTCTTCAGGGTTAATTATTTCCCCTCTTTAGCCGGGTGAAACGAATGACTTAGAGACATATTTTTTGACATTGGGTATATGTAAGCAATCGGAGCAAGTTCCATTTTATCCGAGACATTGTTCAAGAACGGATAATTTCTTCAACGTAAGCTGAGGTTGTAAAGTCAGAAAATGAGTGGATATGTTTAGTAAAAAAAACTTCAGCATAAGCGCGTAGACGTGCACGGATGGCGGGCTTCAACTACTGCCCAAATAATTCCCAAGTTTTTTGGCAAAAAAGTTCATCACGCCGTCATTCTGTTCTCGGCTTTGAATACTAAATATAACTCTGCCGAAAGCGCCATGAGAGCGATCTTTGCGAATCCTTCCTTGCACCTGTGATATTCAAGCGGTGGTGACCAGCCACTTTGCATATGCATGCGCAGTGTTCATACATGCATTTGTGACCACATCATTGTTGGCAGCCGAACGATGTGGTCATGCGTATCCGATTGGTTATGTCTAGATAAATGCTTATGGATCCGTGCGGCATCAGTCACCGATTTTTCGCGCCTATTTTTAACACCCGTCGATATGTCTTGTATGACAAATCAACACGTAACATGAAACTTCCAAAGCTGTATGGAAGTCAAAAAGAAGTATGCTAGATGCTGAGAAAAGAAGTATAGAATTCCGGACCACAAATAGACCCATCGCGTGACATATGAGAATGAGCAGTATAGCAATATAACACTCGCGGACAGTCCAAAAAAGACGCGCGTCTTTTGTACTCGCCCAGCCCCCCCCCCTCATGTCTACCAATCCAAGTGAGAGCCAGCTCCGGCTCCGGGCCGTGTAACCTACAGTCTGTTATTTCTCAGCATTGCTCATCCAGCCTTACTTGATTCTGCCGATCCGCTTCCTTGGCCACGCACAAAAAAAGAGACGTGACGAATGAGGCGTAAATGATCATTGCAAGAAAGTGTACATATCCCATCCCTTATCACGTTTATGTGCTGCTTCAATGATGCTATACATACATACGTAAGAATACAGCGCACATTGCATTTTGAACTTGACCTTTTTGAAAATAGTTGCCCGTTTACCTGCGCCGTTGGGCTATACAGGAGATGGCGACTTTAGTAGGTAAGGATAATAGGAGAGCGCCGAAGAAGGAAAATAACAGATCTACAGCCCGTTCGTAATTTTATCATAAACGAATAAGACATTAGCTGTCGTGTTCACTCCTCTGTTATTCCTTTACTGCTGTTACATTTGCTATTTGCCCTCTTTGCAAGTCCACGATATTTTTGGTGAATTTGTTACACAACAGTCGAGGAAGCGCCCAGCTATTTAAAATAGTCGACAACCGAATAGGTCAAATATTCCTGTTTTGTTTTAGATGCGGGGTTGCGATGATGGCGAGACTAAGAAGTAAGGAAAGGTTTATAACATCCATGCGAGAGCCAGGTATTGGATACAGATTTAAGGGATTCCTGGTACTGTTTTGTGCACATCAACGCATGGAAAATGAGAAACATACACACAACTGCAAGGTGGCTGAATGATGAGGCTTAACGGTCGTACAAACAAAAAATAGAGACTGAGCAAGATAGAATGCCCAATTGGGGGGTACGGAAGGAACAGACGATCGGACATGGACCGAAAAAATTGCAGACCAGAAAAGGAAGCCAACGTGACACCCTGCGACCTGAGCAGGTCCCCCCGTGTCATCGTCTGACGGAGCTTCATATTTTTATTCCCCTGCGTTGTGAAACAACAACAACGACAAAGAACCGAGCGGATAAATCAAACAAGCGACTAGATCATTAAGCCCGAATGATTTGAAAGGCCTCTTGTAGCAATGGACTCAATGAGGATCAGGTCGAATAGTGGTGATAAAGGGAGAGGAGCAAGGGATGTCTTTACTGGAAAATATAAGAGTAAAGAGTACATCGTTGGGCGCCCGGGCTTTGTACAGCGCATCACCTAATACTTGCACATATATCCGCATATACTCACACGTAAAACACACACGCAATATCGCTCTCTACATACATGCATGCGCAAAAAGATAAAAAAAAAAAGAGGGCGGGCAACCCCAGCCGCCTGCCCCCATTGCCTGGCTCCTTTTTATTTTAGGCTTTCTTTTCCTTTCTTCGGCTCTCTCTCTCTCTTTCTCTCTTTTCTCTCACTCACTCACACACTTACTCACTTCCCACATTCGTGTGCCTCTCTTCTTTCCTCTCTAATATCAATTGCAATTGGAGATGAAGTACGGTCTCGAGCTTCAAGAAAACGTATTTGGGCCGTGGCGACTGTCCTATGTAGCATATGATGTCCTCAAACAGGAACTCAAGACTCGCCAACTTGATCACGGTTGGACCGAGCGGGATGAGCACGATTTTGTGCAACTGCTTGACAACGAACTCGCCAAGGTTTACGAATTCATCAATGCCAAGCTCTCGGAGATCGATGCAAGAATTCTTTACTGCGAACGCACTATCCAGACCCTCCACCAGAATCCGTCAATGCAGTCAGATGCCAGCTACGCCTTGATGGATGAAGCGCTGACGGAAATTCTCTTTGACGTCAATGACCTCTCCCGTTTCACCCGCGTTAACTTTACAGCCATTCAAAAAATTCTCAAAAAGCACGATCGCTGGACCGGCCTCGATTTGAAGCAAGAGTACGTCGCTAAGCTACGCGACAAGCCTCTCGACAAGCAGCGTTTCGACGTTGCCATTGTCTACATCTCTGCCCTCCATGATATCTGCCGCCACCGTGGGCAAAAGGCGGATGCGAAGCCTTTGGGCGGGGATCAGAACGCTTTCGAGCGTGCCACAGCCAAATATTGGATCCACCCGGATAATATCACTGAAGTCAAGGCCATCATCATGTTGCACCTGCCTGTGTTGATCTTTAACCGTGACAAGAAATACGAGCCAACGGATTCAGCTATTTCCAGTGTCTACGTGGATAACGATAACTTTGATCTTTACACTGGCCGTCTCCAACGAGATGAAGGTGCTGAAGCGATTCGGTTGCGATGGTAAGAGAACAAAAATTTTATTCCTCCGCTAGTTCTATTTTTCTCATCAATGATACTTTAGGTATGGCCCCTACGACACAAAGAGCGTTTTTGTAGAACGCAAAACCCATCACGCTGCCTGGTTGGATGGCGCTTCTGTGAAGGACCGTTTTCGTGTCGCTGAGCCGTCTGTGAATCCGTTCCTGAGTGGCACTTACACTGCGGACCAGATTGCTCAAGAAATGCGCGCCTCGGGCGCCGACGCCGGCAGCGTGGATAATGTGCACTTTATCGCGAACGGGGTCCAGAATTCGTTCAAGGAGAAAGCACTGGCGCCCATGCTACGCGTGTACTACAACCGCACCGCCTTTCAACTGCCGGATGACCAGAAGCTGCGCATCTCGCTCGATACGGACCTCACATTTATCCGCGAGGACCATCTGGACGGAACCCGGCGGCGAGCCAATAATAACTGGCGCCGCCACGATGTCGGCATCAACTATCCCTTTAGCCACCTACCCGACTCGGAGATTCTGCGATTCCCTTACGCTGTCTTGGAAACGAAACTGCAGACCCATCTGGGCCAAGAGCCTCCGGCGTGGCTCACTTCGCTCGTCGAAAGCCATCTGGTACACGAGGTGCCACGTTTCTCAAAGTACTTGCATGGCGCTTGCCACTTCTACCGCGAGCAGCTGCCTCTCCTGCCATGGTGGCTCTCTGAGATGAACGTTGATATCCGCAAGCCGCGCAACGAAAACATCGGTCTCACTCGCTCACGCAGTTTCAAGCCCCTGATCGACGGCAGGTACCGCCGCGCTATGATCGAGCAGAAGGAACGTGCCAATCAGCAGGCTGTGGTGGCCGACCGCCTGGGCGACTACTCGCCCAACAGCTTAGCCAGCACCAACACCGCGCGCGCCTCCTCCGCTGAAACCCTCAACAAGCAGCCCAAGTCATCCATGGTTGAGGAGAAGTCGTCTGAGGCCTGGAACCCCGTTCGCAACCGGGCTGAGTATACCGCCATTGATGTCCAACCCCAGGCGCAGCTCGGCGTACCCGTGGACGAGAAACGCCCGCCTGCTGTTGTCCTCAACGATTCGTCTTCAGAAGAGCCTGGCAAATCAAGTCCCTCGTTCCTGCCCAGGATGTACAACAAGACCATGATGCTTGGCATGCCTGTGGACCGACAAAACGAAGTGCCTGCCGAACGCCAAAAGGTCAAGGTCCGTGTCGAGCCCAAGGTGTTTTTCGCCAACGAACGTACCTTTATCTCCTGGCTGCAATTCTGCGCCCTGCTGTTAACAGTCGCGCTCAGCTTGCTCAACTTTGGTGATAACGTGTCCCGCATCGTGGGTGGTATATTTATTGGCTTAGCCGCTGCCGTCGCTATCTACGCCCTGTATCGATTTGAGAAACGCGCCTGGATGATTAATCGCCGTGTGGACGGCCGCTATGATGATCTTTGGGGTCCTGCCGTTCTCTGTACTCTCCTTGTTGCGGCTCTCATTGTCAACTTTTACCTGCGTTTCCGATAGTTTATTTTCCTGTAGTGTAATTTCCCTTGCATTTGATCAACTTGTTATTTTTTTACCCACACCTCCGCTCCCAAGCACTCATCTCACAAGCACAAGCACACACACCACATATCACTCATTGAACCCAACACCCTTTCTCTGCACCGCATTATGAGATTGTAGTTACATAAATACACCTCTTGTTTCATGGTATATACAATATTATTAAATGTCTTTTTACGATGATGGACTTTTACGTTGATTCCTTATTCGCCGCCGCGAGTTGGCGTTGTAATTCAGAGACCTTGTCCTGCAGGGCGTCGACCTGGCGCTTCCGTTCGAGCTCCATGTCTTCTATTCGCTTCGATAGAACTTCCAACTCGCGTGTCTTGGTATCCAACGCCACACTCTTCGCCCGCAACTGTGTTTGCAGTAACGCGCAGCGGTCCTATCAGAAATGGTTACGCCACGTATGCAGTATTATTTATGTTCCATGTAGTACCTTGGGCTCCGCAAATAGCTCGAAATCCAGCAGCTGCGCAGCGCTTGGACGCTGGGCTGGATCTCCGTCCATCATCCACAGAATGAGCGCTGACTAAAGGCCATATTTTGTTTTCAAGGCGGTTGAATATTTTGTTTTGTTATTCGTCATCCTATGATGGCAATCTTTTACTTACCTCTTTGGGGTATCTTTCAACGAAATGCTCTGGAAACACGCCTTGCTTGAGTCGCTCCAGATCACCCGCACGTTCCATAGCCGTTGTGAACGGGCAATACAATTCAAAAAAGATGATACCCAATGAATATATATCGACCTTATCGTCATAGCTGCCTTGCGCTTGGGCTAGCATTTGCTCGGGCGGTGCGTACTATCGTATCAACGTGTTTCAGTATGGACCCTTTTTAGAAATTCTCGTTTACCAATTTATCCGTCAGCATTCACTTACCGTCTGAGTACCCACCCCAGACGTATGCATCCGTCGTGGCGATGGCCGCCCGTCCCGTTTCTGTAATGCATGCTGCAGCGGAGAATCGGTGGCATCCTGTTCAACGATATGCGCCGCGGCAAGGCCGAAATCACCAATTTTGGGACACCACGACTCGTCCCACATACATTCACGTAGACCACTGTCAGGTTCCACGACCGCGTCGTATGAAAATCCATGATCATGTTCTCGTCGCAAGGAAATAGGGCGGCCCCCGCTGAGCGAGGCTGTCGTGGATGTCGTACAGCCGCTGCTACTTGCACTGCTGCGCCGAGGGCGTGTGGATGCTGAATCCGTGGGAGGTCGCAACGACGGCGACGACTTGGAATCACGATGAATATGACTGTGGTGGTGTTCATGAGGCATGCTCAGGAAGATATTGGACGGCTTGAGGTCGCGATGGATCAGGCCTTGCTCGTGGATGTAAGCCGCGCCTTCGAGGATTTGTGAAAATATCTCGATATTTCGGTGAGGATCGACGACATCTTGACCCGGGTTCTCGGCAAACTGCTTGTTTCGGAACGCAATAAAGTCATGTAGTGTAGCTATCGTCTACGCGTCAGCCAACATCCCGCGACCTCACTTCGTTATCTCTGCTCGATATGGCGATGTTACCTGGACACAACTGCATTTGGATATACAAAATCCAAGAGCCTTGGCTGTGCAATGGAAATGCTGAAGCCTCGTCGGGTGACTCACACTGGGGTGTTAGGAAATCTACGCCACTTGACTCTTCCCGGGAGCCTTCAAAGTCAAAGGCGCAGGACGTGGAGGGAGTTTTTTGCGACCGGAAGTAGTCCGTCTCCTCGCCTTCTTCTTCATAGTCGTCTTCGGGTGTGATGGTGTCACTTTCGAGTGCGGCATATTCAAGCCATGACGCGTAATAGCGAACGACGTTTTGATGTTCGAGACGCGCCAAATGCTTTATTTCGCGGAAGATCTTCTCGTAAGGATTGGCGCGGCTGGTATCCAGGTCACGGCCCAGATTGACTTTCTTGATAGCATAATCGATATCGTCCAGTTTATTTCGCGCCCGCCATACGCTGGCAAAGCCGCCCTTGCCAATTCGGCTGATCTCGACAAAGTCCTTGTGATACCGTGAGTTCTGGACACTCAGGTCCAGGTGGAGCAAGTCAGTCGCGCTTGAGGCGCTACTGACGAAGGAGCGACGCGTCGAGGAGGCCGTGGAGAATCCGTGGCTGGTATTGAACAGCTGACTCGTCGTAGACTGGCTCTGGTCGTGGCTTGACTGGTCGGGCCAGGGCGCCTGAGTGATCATGCGATGCTGCTGCGCATAGAGCTCTTGGTTGCGCACTGTTTCTACTGCGGTATAGAATAGCTTTTGGAACGCAGTTTGAAAGGTCGAGCGTACTGCTGTCATTTCGTCAACAAACTCAGAGTCAACAATGCCGAGCGATCGCAGGGTCTGGCAAATGAGGAAGAAGATTTTGTGGTTGATATCGGGAGAAGTGTCACCATACAACCGACAGAACGACTCGATCAGTGCCACAAGTAGCATTTTTGTCTGTCGTCGCTTCGATTGAGACGTGCTCCGCTTGCCCAGAAGAAGCTCGCCTGCTGTGTCACTCGCGTCCTGACTGCCGAAAAACTGGATCGAAGGCATTTCTATACTACATCTGTCAGTCTCCATTATGCTGAGCAAGTGGGTTGACATGCCTTCCTCATCGTTGCATGGAGTGATCTCCCCCTCCTCCTCCTCCTCCTCCTCTTCCTCTTCCTCTAGTCCAGGCTTTGCCCAGAACGTAGCGTTAAAGTCGTCACCGGAAACACTATTGCTACTGTCTCCCGAAAGCATAGTTGCCATGGTTTAGAAAAGGCAGAAGCCAAGAGACGACAGACGAATCGAATTGATTGGCAACGTAGGACTGGCTAATAGGCAGCTGCTGCGTTCGGAGGGAGGGGAGTTGAGTAGAAAAGATATAAAAAGGTATACACTGCTTCAATTGGCAACTGCTTCCTCAATGGAAACACCAGGTAAAACTTCAACTGAATCAAAATCAATGATTATTTTCATGCCCTCATAGAAATGTCTGGAACCAACGCGGACCTGCCATGTGTCATCCTGACCGATCAGACACGTACCTACGATTACGATTGGCAGCAAATATCCATTCTAGGCAAAAGACATTGCCACTTCTCATATACGCCTTAAATACGCCCATGACACTCCAAGAGACAGTATGCATTTTTTCTAATGTATTAAGGGTATCCAATGTACATGTGCACTATATAGAAATGCTTACAAAAATAAAATAAAAGCGATGGTAGGTATGCACAGAAAAAGGGGAAGAGGAGGGATGGGGTTAAATAAATGGAGACATAAAGAACAGATATAAATACAACCGGCCGTCGTTTCGTTGTCTAATAGCCGACGCCTGAGAGAATACCGTAGCCGAGGGTGAAAACCAACACGGTGACAAAAATACTAGTGGGTACACCCGTGATCAAAAAGTGCTTGGACGAAAGATATGGTTTGCCGGATGGGCTTTCCATCATCACAGCCGACATGTTGGGATAGCCAGAGACTGGAAGACCCATACCAGCCGAGCAGGCAAGGCCAGCACCCATGACAAGCAGGTTGGCGCGGGGGTCGGGAAGCGACTGGCCGACTTGCTGGACGATAGGCACAATGATGAGGGCGGCAACGGTATGCGAGACAAAGGTGGCAAAGACAAGAATGAGAAAGGAAAAGATGGCCAGGATAGCGATGGCTTCGAGATCTTGGATACCATCCTTGATGCGCAAGGCAATGTCCTCGAGGAGGCCGGACGAAGTCACTGCGGCACCGAGCGCCATACCGCCCTGGGCGAGTACCACCACACTCCAGAGAAACGCGTGCAGATCGTCCTTCTTGAGAATACCGGTACCGAAGAACATGAAGAGCGGAATGGCTGCAATTACGCCCGTGCTGCCGACGTGAGCCTCCATCGCTGTCTCAGCACACCAGAGCGCAATAGTCGCGATCGTGATGAACATGACAAACACCTGCGTGCGGCTGACGCTACCCCGAGTCGGCTTGATCCGGTTGAGGTGAGGAGTGTCGCGGTCGGGACGGTAGACGAGCAGGAGAAGACCCCAGCAGAAGAAGACAGAGATGATCGAGATAGGCAACGCAGCGCCGAACCAGATACCCCAGCCTGGGTTGGGGCTCATGTATTGGATCGTGATGATGTTCTGGGGCGAAGAGATGGGGGAGGCCATACCACCTATACAGCAGGCAAGCGCGATACCTAGCAGCAGGCACGGAGCGACCTGCGAGTTATCCGGGAGAGTGCGCATGATGGGGTCAATCAAGGAGAAACACAACACAGGGGTAGCGACGTTCGAGATCCACATGCAGAGGAAGCCAGCGACAAACATGATGGCCAGGAGGACCCAGCGAGGGCGCGTACCAGCGCGCGACAGGACGTGAGACGCGAAAGCTTTGGCAATGCCGTACTTGGACAGCGCACCGGCGAGAGAGAAACCACCGAGGAGCATCATGATGGTATCGCTGAACATGCTTGAAAATACCGCTTTGCTTGCAGCTTTGGCAGTCATAGGGGTGCCGTCGTCGTTACACATCACCCCAGTCAACACGATCAAGAAGGGGAGCAGCAGGGAGGTTGCATAGAGCGGCACACATTCTGTCGCCCACATGATGGCAGCAAAGATAAGGACAGCAAAGCAGTAGTTCTTGGGCGTGGACTGGAAGGTATCGACGTTGAGCAGGATGATGAGCGCAGCGATGGCAATCAGGAAGAAAATAATGTTGCGTATCAAGGATGTGGTGAAATTGATGCCGAACAAGTTGTACGATTTCACCTCCTCTTTGACATGGGCGGACAGGGCCTTGCGTTCTTGACCGACCATATCTCGCCACACTGTATTCCGATCATACGTGATTTGGTCGCGCAAGTGGGTCTTCATCTGTCGGATGGCGACGTTGACGCTGCCGCCGCAAAAGGCGTCGGCATAGAGATGCTCCACGCGCTGAATCTGTTGACGCAGGCCTTCCATGGTCTGCGGCATAAAAGGACGAGTCTCGAGCACCATCTTGTTCTGATACTGCTGTCTAAGATCACCGTCCAGAACCTTGTCGTGCTTCTTCATGATCTTGTCAAAGGCACTGCGGTTAAGCTCAACATACGACTCGAGTTCGGACAAGGAGACGTAAAGCGAGATGAGCTGCGAGCGCTGGTCGAGCATGGTTTCCATTTCGCCGTCGTTCGTGTGGGTGGACAGTCGGGATTCGAAGGACGCACGGCGTTGCGTGTGGCGTTGCTGCTCTTTGGATGCACCAGCCGTTTTATCCAAATGCAGCGTCGAGTCTAGCTGTTCCAGCGGGCTGTGGGTCTGTTCGGTATGTCGCACGGCCTGCTCGACCTCATCAATCTTGGCAAACAGCTCCTGCTCCTTTTGCGTGTAGAAGTCAAACACCTTCTCGAGCTGGAGGTCGACGGCTTCAAGGAATACTTTGTTGCCCTCCGCTTCAGCCTTGGATGGTCGTTTTTCAAGGTCATTCGGGCGCTGGTATGTGTTGGATTCGACATACTCCTTCTCGAGTTGAAAAATAATCTTCTTCAGATGGTCATAACTAGAAAATACATAAAAGTGTCAACATAAGCATCAAATGTTGGTATCTTTTGTACGACGTACGCGACATAATAGTCAATCCATTCAGGGACTGCATTAAATTGCAGAGTATGAGAGAACTTCATGACGCTGAGCGAAGAAAGCTGGGCTGAGGAAGGGAACGGGTAAAGGTGAGATGCAAGAAAGCTGAAAGACCAAGGGCGGAAGTTGCTTTTATACAAAAGGGACGTAAAAAAAAAAAGAAAACTAAAGGGAACTTGAAAAAAAAATTCAAGGCCCTGTGTAACTCAGCGAAGCAACCCCATTGGCACGCAAGACCTCACCTGTGACCACGTGTGGTTCTTTATTTGGCCACTCCTAGAGTACATTGCGCATAATACTTCGAACTATCTAGCACCAGCTACGGTTTAGGTATGCATGCGCGATGGTATGAGCGCCTTTACTGCTTTCCATTTCTGCAGTATATCTGTTTTTTGACAATAACTACAAAAAAGGGACCAGATTTAGGCGATTGTCCTGTAGCCAATCAACGGGCGCACGTGTGGCCCACAATCCACTCGAGAGGTTTCCTGGATTTTAAATGCCGTCGATGTTTCATCATATCCGCCATTTGGTTTCTTTTTTACCTAAATTGCGTTGGACTGATATATGTGTTTTACTCAAGACGGGTCATTTTTCTGCATATGTGTAATTACGACTTTCGAAACGGGACATTGTATAGTGAAGGAAAAAAAATCTCAAATGGACGTCAACCGGTAGACCGTCTGTAGTCTATATATTACCAATCGGTCGGATGGATCGGGCCGAGAAGGAAAAACCTTTTGCGACATTTCTATTATGAATATCGATACTTTGTTCCATTCTCGTATTCTTCTGGTCAGCCGTAAATCAATTCAGGGATGCGCGGCGATGTTTGTTTTACAGGTTTTGAACGATATGCACAACGACGCACATCGAGAAACCACGAGTCGCGGGTATAAGCGCGAAAAAAAAGTTTCTTTTTTGATCATTGTGTTACCTACTCAGGCATTTCCCAAGCTTCCATCATGAGCCAACCAGAGTGGTCGTATCGTCCACGTATTCCATGGTGATCACTCAGTTCGACCCTATTGGGCACGGACTTCCCTCCGCGCAAGCGTTCTTTTCTCGTAGATGATCGCCAAGACCATCTAACTCATGTACCTGAAGAACTCCTCTGCGCGCGGAATATTAAACAGAAGTCATAAGCAGCGTTGGTAGCTCCTTTTTACATGCATTGTACAAGATAAGCCTTGATCTCAGTATAACATCACGTCCACGTGTGGAAAAGACAGGCTCGCGGCAAAGCCGTGAATGCATATGGTCCGTAGATAGCACGTTTGCAATTTCGTAGAAGGGAGAAATTGTACTTGAACGATAGAATACACATATACACTATAGGCTATCCGCATAGTATCGTAATAGATTAGTTGAGTGCGAAGATCCACATGATAAGTCAGTGCTTACGGAGCTTGCATCTGTTTGAAGCAACGGAAGGAAAGGAAGATACTGTCAATCCTGTTTCATTTCATATGCCTTTGCATCAGCCAACACGTCAAAATTTCCGAAATAATATGTAGGTGCTATATTAGCTGAAAATTAGGAGATCAAATTAAGGGATCGCAGAGTGACGTCTTTTGCGCGCGTTGTCACGGTTTGATCATTTCAAACATGATCCCAGATTGACCGAAACACATATGATTGTATGTTATGAGAAGGATCGGACCGAGGGCTCGCTCTTGTGTAGGCCAATTGTTTTGCCACGAACGCCATCTATCTGCATATGTATGCCCTCGAGCATAACATATATGCAAATAAGGATTTACTATCGCTACCACTAACAACAAGATCTAAAAGCCCTGTATTCATATGCATGTTTCTTGCGGGTATGTGTGCACAGGTAAAAATAGTATAGAGCTCATGAGTCTAAGTCTGCATGCAAATGAAAAAAGAGAGACATTATCATTTTGGTTAGCTGATTAATCTGGTAACGAGAAGAAGCACCTGACCTCACGTTTGAGCTAAAAAGCAGGGTAGTGTCGTTGCTTCCGCCACATTCTGCTTGAAGATTCACATGCGCTCACATCCGCAAAGGTCTACCGCTGTTGCTGTAGTCCTTCATTTTTGCCTTAACCGTACGCATAATGATCCGATTCGGTCTTGCACACCATATTGCTTGTTTGTCACACTCAATAATTCACCCCACAGTGTTCTCGTCAAACCTCCATAATTAAGTAACAGTAAACGGACATAACAAAAGCTGCCACCTAATCTGTTTCATCTTGCATGAAAAGTTATCTGTCACACCTTACTTCTGTTAACGATGATGTGACCTACCCGATGAAAGTATGTGTTTATTGTTTGTCTGGAACAACAACAGAAAGTGTGCATACATGCTAATCAAATATGGTGATGACAGAATTAAATAGAATACGATCTGATAGTTGGTCCAACTGGCAAGTATAGCACTCACTGGACGTTTCGCTGCAGAATAATCGAATACAGGCAACCTCTTTGCAACTGCTTTTTCTACAATGTTGAATCTGGCAAAAGCAGTTGGCCTTCGACTATTGGTTTCTTCTGAATTCTGGGGGCGATACATCTCGTGTACTTGCATGCTTGAAAAAGAAATGGACACCAAGTGAACACTGCTATGCATACCACCAAGCTACTATGACTGTTAGCTCGCGGAACTGCAAGTCCTGCATATGGTTCGGAAAGCTGCCTTTCAAAATTGACTTCTGATACCTTGTTTCTATCACAGCTCGCTATTGAATAATATAATAATAAATGAATGCATTGGTGAGTCGGTTCGTTCGTTATCTTTTTGAGAGGGCTCATCTCGGCTTATGAGTGACTTGTTTATTATCATCCATCCAGCGAATGGAAATGATTTTGTCGTATTTACAAATAGCCGTCTTCTTACTAGGAATTCCACTTAGGCGTTCACTTATTAATCATACGTTCTTCTGCTGGGTGATGTAGAATATCAGAAGTTGAATGCATAGAATTTCGCCCGAAGAGAGAGGCTTCTCGGAAAACAAGAAACTTCTTTAAAATAAGGGCTGACTGAGCTAGCGTCAATTCAAAACACTACCCTCGACATGAATTGCTGGTACGATGGCAAAAGTCAATAAAATCTCAAGCACTAGGAATAGTTGTAGCAATTTTAACGGGTTTCAATGGGGGCATAGTGATAAGGTTGATGATAGATAAATTATACAGAGGATTTTCGCCGAGATAGGCATGCTCTCACGTATACTAGGGCCTCATGGGAAACCCATTTCTGCTGTGTGGTATTGAGTGTGGTTTTATATGACCTTTTAAATGGTTTACTACATGACGCAAAAATGGCAATACCAATGGAGGCTTTTTACGTAAGAATAGAAGAATACGATAAACACTTGAGTAGTACTGCCAGGGATGGTTCCACAGAGGGTTTGACAGGTTTACCAACGTGCGTCTGAATTACAATTAGCGAAGACCTGCTGCTAGAACAATTCGCGTAAAATGGAAATAAGCGCAGCCAAGGCAGCAAATAAGCTCCTAATCGCATTTTTATGTGTCTTACCCGATGCTCCCGCATGCCGTGCTCCTTGTTTCGCTCTTTCCATATAGGAATACAATATCTAAAGAAATAATTCTAGCGCATGAAAAAAAATTCTGTCAGTGTGCTCAGGTGATGTCACCCATGTTTGTATGTGCACAAACATCCATGTGTAGTATTTATAGGAGCTGTGTAGATTGCCAAGGGAAGGAGGAAGGAGGGAGGAGGGAATACAGTAGCTGATTCTTACGAATTGAGGTACTTGGTTTGAGCGTCAGGTTATGAGTTGTGCTTATTTCAATCCTTTGCGAGGAGATTTGAAAATTTGAAGTCACGACGAAATATCGGCGATGCAGTAATATCGTAATATCGTCTACTCGTACTTCAAGGTAGTAATGAATGGCTAGCGAGTGTTCGACTATATAAATGAAAGAAAAAGAGACAGTGTATGCATATACGGAAGCGCGAAACGCGACCCAAAGAAGCATATAGCAACATCAAAAGTGGATGTATAATTTGGGATAGAAGGCTAGGCATATATGAGGTGGATACAGTAGCAAGTCACTTGTTGACACGCTTCTCTCAATGTAAGACAAGTTTCTACATTTAAACAATCTCCTGAGAGCCGATACATTGGTACAACAGGTAGTAATATCCGACTATTTTACAGTATTTGGATGGATAAACACACGAACGAGAAGAGAAGATAGCTAAAAGTGTGCAACTATGAAATAATCATATGAGTCCAATAAAGAGGGTGATGATGAAATTAGCTCTATTGCCCCGCAATGTAGATAATGTCATACACAGACGGCATAGAGCACTAAGACTAATAGGAAACCTTGCCACAGCTGGAAAATGAAAAAATGGCAACACAGCTCAGTCTTTAATGGGGTCGGTGGCGTGCGGCAACTCATCGGTTTCTCACACACACGTTTTTGCTCATCCCATCTTTGGCTTGCTTCGTTTTGCCGCCCTTTCTCTCTCTCTCTCTCTCTCTCTTTTCTTTACCTTTTTTCTCTCCCTTCCTCTGTCTCTTCCTTTTTTTTTTCTTTTTTCTTTTTCTTCTTTTACCTCATCTCACCTTCTTTTGTTTTATCCTTTGAACTCTGTCTGTTCCTCATCCTGTCTTTCTTTCCTTCTCTTTCATTCCTTCACCCTTGTAATCCCAGATTTATACACATTTCCCTCTCTTTCATACCTATTGAACTTGTCATTTTAACGTGATGGACGTCAACACAGCCACCAAGAACCACAACCAGCAGCAGGGTCATTATGTGCCTGTCCATCGGCGCACGGGCAGCCAGTCCGACACCTTTCGCAACGGCAACGGGATCGTCTTTGATGACGATGACCGTCGGATGAGCTTGAACAATAACAAGAACAATCGCCGCAGTGAAGACGTGGAGAACCGACGGGCGTCTCGAAACTGGTCTCATCGCCAGAGCAAGGCCAGCTTTGATGAGGATGGCATCTCGGACATGGACAACAGTATCCCTTCCACGCCCGCCAACCACCGCTTCTCGATGCGCCTCGACGACTCGCACAGCCGGCGAAGCAGCAGCACAGACAAATTGCACGCTGCGCTGGAGAATCTGTCCTTGCACGACACCATGGCGGGCGAGCAGGAAAATTGGGAAGAGCTCCTGCGTCAGTACGACCGCTACGACGACTCGGAGGACGCCGCTCGCCAGAACAGAAGGAGCAGCAAGCGGGCCAGCCGCCTCATGGATCCCTTCATGGAGCCACCAGGTAAATATTTATATTCATATTCGTACTTCATATCATTATGATTATCTGTCATGGAGAGGGTTTTAAGGGAGCGAAGGGATCTGAGGCGTTTTTTGTTGTGTTTTTCCTGGGAGTGTTTGCTTGGTCTGGTTCTGGTTCTGGTTCTGGTTTTGGTTCTGATTCTGGTTTTGTTCATCTCCTCATTTTTCCTCGTTTTCTCTTTCTTTTTCTTTTGCTTTTAGCCGAGGTACCCTTAGTAGATGAACCCACGGTCATCTTGGACTGCCACGACTTCCCAGCTGCGTTCAAGACCCACCACCTGCACGATATTTTCCGCGAGTATGAGAACACGCGAGGCGGCTACCGGATCAAGTGGATGGATGATACCCGTGCGTTGATTATTTTCGAGCACCCGGCAACCGGTATGTCATTAGGATTTAGGCGGGGTCTGTGTGTGCTGAATGTACTGATTTCATCTTGTTACTACTCTACCTAGCCAAGAAGGCCTATATTGACAATGTGTCGAACCCCCTGGCCAAGATTCGTCCATACAATGGCCCTACCGATTTTCTGCGTTGTAAGTCACACACAATTTGTCGTCAGTAGACTGGCAAGGGAATGACCGATGACATACACATGTAGCTCCCCCAACGAGCCAACAACCCGCCATGCGTCGTCCTGCCTCGGTTGACATGAAGCGTCTCAGTTATAATGGTCTCAAATCGCCGCGTTTCGTCGACCAGCGGCAAAGCCTTCGAGGAACAGAGGGCCGTTGTTAAACACACATATTCCACAGGCTCTTTCGCTTTTGTGGAGTTCAGTCTCTCTCTCTCTTCCTCTTTTTTTGATCACCACATTTTTTGATATCCAAATCCAACTGAAAGAAGTGAAACGAGGTACTTGTTTATTGTTGATGTCTATGCTATACATGAGAATGTGGTGGAGTGGAAGGGTGCCAACGCTTGATTTAGCAGGCGTCCTAAGAGCGAGGAAGAACGGTATGGGTGAGTGACACGGGATCAACACAGGAGTAGAATTTTTGTTTACCTTCAGGTAAGCGACGACATCAGCACGGTCCTTGGGCTTCTTGAAGCCAGCGAAGGCCATCTTGGTACCGGGGATGTACTTCTTGGGGTTCTCGAGGTACTATCATCATATCAACTTAGATGAGCCACAACCATCCCAATATACTGATGTGTGTTATTGATATTTACGTCGAAGAGGGTCTGCTCGTTCCACTCGACACCCTTGTTCTTGTTGGCGTCGGTGTAGGAGTAGCCGGCAACCTGGCCAGACTTACGGCCGAAGATGCCGTGAAGGTTGGGGCCGACCTTGTTGGCACCGCCCTGGAAAGAGATACAAGGTCAAGGTTAGCATTTATCGTCTGGCAGATGAACAGAGATCAGGTACATACAGCCTCGACGGTGTGGCAAGAGGCGCAACGGGTCTTGAAGAGCTTGGCACCAGCAGCAGCGTTACCTTCGGGAATAGCCATTGTTTAGATTTAAAGACGAGTGGGGGGTGAAATGTAAGAAAGAAAGAAGTGGAATCCTCGAACGAATTTCAGCAAAAAAATACGACTGCTTTTTTTTTTTTTTTTTTTTGTGTTAAGCCAGGGCCTCGTCTCTCGGGTGTCAGCTCGTCGGGCGGCGGTGCAAATGTGTCATAAGCTGAACCTGAAGCTGAAAGCTGACTTCGTCCGATCCCCCATATTTGTACATCCCTTACGGGAAAAAAGAGAGACATAAGAAAGGTACCTCTGTGGGACCTTGAAAGTCCGCCCGTTCTCCTCCGAACTTTCTGCCGCCTTTATTTTTATCCACTTGGTCTTCATTTCCTATTGATCTTTTTGGTCTTGTCAAGAAGTAGGCTCCTAAGTTTTTTATTTGCGCATGAATGAGCATATTCTGGTAACCATGGGAAGCAGCACGATTTGTTTGCTAAACACGCAGGCACACGAATCGATTGGCTTGTTTATCTTCCGGGTTACACATGTCACCTCAATCGCCAATCCATAATGACTGCGACCTTGGTTGGCTGGCGTTTTTTTCTTTCTTTTCCTGCCAGTAGAAAATGTTGCTTAGCCGAAGGCACATGAAATCCAGTCTCTCTGCAATATGGTACATTGGCTATGCCTTCTTTGGAGTTGCCTATTTAGAATTCGGCATTGGGTGGAATCCCTCTTCCTGCACAGAGAGTTGGAAATATAGACACACACGCTTCTTCTGTTGAAACCATAAATGGCTGGAGGTCCTTCCTCTTTTGTGATTTTTCTTGACAGAGTGGAATATAGAGCGCAGCGTATTAAATAGAGTGGGGTGTGCGGGACGGCCGCTCTTTCTTCTGGATGTCTCCATACCCCGCTTCTGAACATAGACAAAGGAACCATCGGCAACCAGCCTTCAAACTCCTCGCGATACAAATAAACCGGCAGAGACACATTTTCCTTTCCGTTGACGCGCCATGTCCCGGTCCTTCACTGGATCGCCTCATACTGTAAGCCACCCATACAACAGTCTGTTCTTTGCTTATCAACCGCATCGCATAGGACCAAGCACTCGCAGGCTTCGGGGCTGGTCTGGTCTCCACCACCATTCTTCACCCACTCGACGTTATCAAGATCCGTTTCCAAGGTAATATTTGATCCCAGTTCCTGTCCATCTTATTGACGAGCATGCGCGATTGCAGTCGATGCTGCCAAGCATTCGGAAAAACGACCTCTCATTGGTGGTACGATCAAGGCGTTCCGCGAGATCTGCAACACTGAGGGCTTCTTTCGCGGTCTGTATCGCGGTGTGACGCCCAACATGGCGGGAGCCACCGCCAGCTGGGGCTTCTATTTCTGGTGGTACAGCCTCATCAAGAAACATATGCCCAAGGACGATCAGGGCAAGTTATCCGCCGTGCAGCACTTGCTGGCTTCGGCCGAGGCGGGTGCCTTGACGGCCGTGATGACCAACCCTTTCTGGGTCATCAAAACCCGCATGTGTACCACGACCCGTTTTACACCAGATGCCTACACCGGTCTCTGGAATGGCTTGACCCGCCTGGCGCGTGAGGAGGGTATCCGAGGTCTGTACCGCGGCATGGTGCCCGCCCTGTTTGGCACCTCGCATGGTGCCATCCAGTTCATGGCCTACGAAGAGATGAAGAAAGCAAGGAACGATCTGCGCAAACGTGCGGGCGACTCGCCTGCCCATGAACTTGATGCGCGTCTGTCCACGACCGAGTACCTCGTCATGGCAGCTTCTTCGAAGGTGACAGCCACTGTGGCCACGTACCCTTATCAGGTTCTGCGCAGTCGCCTCCAGGACCGCCAGACGCGCGATACCTACAAGGGTGTCTGGGATTGCACGAAAAAGATCTACGCCGCTGAAGGCGGTGTTGGCTTCTACAAGGGCCTGGCGCCCAATATTATCCGCGTTTTGCCTGGTACCTGTATTACCTTCTTGGTCTACGAAAACCTCAGCCAGTACTTTAAGGCCCATGCGTCATAACTGTACTCTTTTATCATCTCTTCCTTCCTTGTCATGTAGATATCACTTCAACTTGCGTCATTCAGAGTTTCACCCCTTTCCGGTTTTCTAATTGTATATCTCTATCTACTTTTTATCTCTCTTGCTCATAAAACGGATCCTTCCTTTTTAACTTTTTGCATCTTGAAATTCTGACGTGTATGTGTGTACATGTGGGCGCGGTCTGCCAAAAAAGCATCATTCATTAAGTAGGGTATTGTCTAATATCAAAAATGCAATATTTAGTCGGTGGCAGTCATGCTTTGGTAGACGCTGAGTCCCAGCACGGCCAGTATACAGATCAGCATCGGCATCAGTGTCACCAGCTGCGAAGGCTGCTGGCGTTTGGCAAGCTGGCTCCGCGTTGGCTTCACGTTGGCCGTGATCCATTGCTCAATCTACAAAGATACCCGCATGAGTCCGTGTCCAGATATACTTTTCCATTGGGTTACCTTGCCAACTGCCATGGAGATCTCCATGAAATGGGGGTCAGTAGGGTCGTTCTTCTTTGAGATGACGTGAATGTAGTGTCGGAAGACCTCGACGACATTGTACATGTCAGTGGCGGCCAAGATCAGCTTCACTGCTTCGCCCTTGCGGATCTTGATGTTGCGCTGGTAAACCTCCAAGTTGTTAAAAACGAGCGCAAGGGTCGCAATGGCCATGACCTGGGGAATAGCGCAGAAGTTGAAGACGCTCTGGTTCTTGAGCTGGGAGAGGTAGGTGAGCACGTCCGGGACGAGGTTGAGCACGTTGAGGACCATGTGGTTCAGACATTCGCGACCGGCCTTGGCATCCTTGGTGAAACTGTCGAATTGCTCAGTGTAGAGGCCCCAGATCTCGCGCGGCCAGAACTGACGGCCCTCCTCCAGGTCCTCGCGGTAGTCGCGGATGATGTTGGTTTTTTGCAAGAACAGACCCATGTGATTCGACAGCGTCTTGTTGGCCGCGACCGAGTCGGCCTCGAGGCCCGAGGCGGAGAAGAGATCGCTCAAGCCGTAGCCGACCAGACCAGCCACATAGTGGCAGTACAAGTCAAAGTCGGCAATGGTCGCCACTGCCATGTTCTCACGGTGCTCGCCTTCAGCATAGTCAGCCATGCCATTGCCCATTCGGCGCGTGATATCCGCAATCACGGCCTGAAATTTCGGAGCCATTCGCAGAAACGCGTCAATCACGACGTTAAACTCGACAAGCAGCTGACGGTCCTTCTCATTGGGGCCACCTAGCACATTGATGGTGGTGTTAACAAGGCGAGACGTACTATTACTATTACTGTTAATATGATATGGCTTACTCTCGGTGAATGTCCAGCCGCGTTCATAGATAATCTTGTCAAACGAGCGCAGCAGTTCGACCTTGCGTTCTATCGGGAGCGTCATGTCATCCTCGATCGTGTCCAGGCCACGCAGCACCAGGTAGAAGAGACATACCTATTAGGAATGAGCGGGATGCTTCACTTCAAACTCGACTAACTTACAGCGTCGCGAAGCTGATCATCCAATTCTTGAATGACGGCCGCAAAACTTCTAGAAGTCTATCCAAAGAGTAAGAGACCCTGTCGCGTCCGTGTCTTGCACCATGAAGGTATACCATGTTTAAAAACTCGTAGCATCGTCTCATGGTGGCATCCTGGTTCAGCAGCTTCTGATGGTTTCGGGCCGCACTCGCACTCTGTGCAAGTTTGTACTCAAACAAAGCCTGGATTTCAGAAGGGTGCGTAATGGACTGGAGAATGACGCCCAACATGGTTTTTTCTTGCAATTAGGAAAAAGAGAAGGTGGGATAATACAACGTATATCTGGAAGTAGAAGACAATTGATGGAGGTTTTTTTTTTTCTTTTCTCGACTTTTTTTGTGGGTGACACAAGCGGCATTTGAAATAGCTAATGATATGAGGGAGAATAACAAGAAAACTGCATACACACATGCCGAGAGAGCAGATCCACACAGAAGTATGTAGGATGTGTGATTGCAAAAAAAAAAAAAAAAAAATAAGAGAAAAGGGAAGAAAAGATAAGAAAAGAAAAAAAGAAGCAGAAGCAGAAGCAGAAGAAGATAGAAAAAGAAGAAGAAAAGAATACTAAAAGTCCGGGAATAGGTGGCGGTAAGGGTCGGTGGTGCCAGTGATGCCATACTGTTCTTGCGTCTCGGGATATCGGTCAAAGTGGCTCGCGTCGCCCTCACCCCGGATCTGGGGGATGTACGGAGCCCGGATTTGCCGAGCAAGCAGTCGGTTAAAGTCGACTCCCTCAAACCAGCGATGGTTTTTGATATCATCCGCGCCATTTTTGAGGTTACCGTAACGCTTGGAGAGATCAGACGTCAACAAGCGCTTCAGCAAATCCCGTGCATGCGGATCAAAATACTGCGGCCATCGAATGCGGCCTTGGAGAATTTTTTCATACAGCTTCAGGTGATCGTCGTCATAGAACGGCGGGTACCCAGCCAGCATTTCAAAGATCAGGATGCCCAAGCTCCACCAGTCCGCTGCTTTACCGTAGCCCTTGGATTGAATGATTTCGGGTGCTGCACAGGGGTAACATGTGAATGATAAGTCAACCGGATGCCATTTCATGCTTACCAAGGTAGTCGGGCGTGCCACAAAGCGTCCAGGTGATGTCGGGTACGTATTTTGCAAAACCAAAGTCAGTAATGCGGATATGGCCTTGTGCATCCAAAAGCAGATTTTCAGGCTTCAAATCACGGTAAATCATGTCCTTGGAATGCAGATACTCGATCGCAAGCACCACCTCAGCCGCATAGAATTTTGCAACGTGATCCGGGAACCGCTGGAAATGAAAAGAATAAAGAAAAAAAAAAGGATAATATGGAATTAAATGGTTAGCATTTTGCATTCGTTTCTCTCAGGCCTGCCCCCTTTTTTTCCCTTCTAAAAATGTGCTGGACGGGGATGGGCTAAGCCGAAACTCCCCCATTCAGTCCAATTTACCTGCGATCGACGAAGGACGGAGAACAATTCGCCGCCAGGTACATAGTCCATGACCATGTAGAGGTTGATGTCGTCCTGGAAGGTACCCCACATGTTGACAAGGAACGGATGGGCCACGGTCTCGAGAATGTGTTTTTCGTTGTTGGAGTGAGCCACTGGATAGACGGACAGATGGATAGATCCAATTGATAGGATGAGCACCCACAGGTAATACAGACACGCGCGTGATGATTATATCAGTAATAGTATTATTATTATATACCTTGTTTGAGACGCACGACTTCGGTCTTTTTGAGGACTTTGACGGCATAGTAGCGGGCATTGACGCGCGATTGCACGAGGTGGACCCGTCCAAAGGAGCCGGTGCCGAGAGTGCGCAGGATGTGGAAGTCAGCGAGTTTGAGCTTGGGTCTGTTTTGGCGTTGCGAGATGATGGTCTGGTCGTTGTAGACCGCAGTGTAGGACGGTGCGTTCCGCTGAGGAGGGCGCGACTCGGCCGAGGGGGTCTCACGCTTCTGCTGCGCTGAAGAGGTTGACGAAGCGTCGTTGTCTTGTGCATAAACAGACTGGGTCATGAGTTGAGGGCGGTTGGACGATGGCGTCGAGTGCTGTTGCTGCTGTTGCTGCTGCTGATGCTGCTGCTGATACTGCGACGAGGAGGCTGTGGTCGTCGATGAAGCGGAGGGCGAAGGCGCTTTGCTGTTGGTTTTAGGTTCTATAGGTTGAAAAAGAAAGAAAAGAAAGAAAAGGAAGTGTCATATAAATTTGTTTCATCTTTTCATTTGTCGTTCCTTCACGCGTAATTGGATGCTTCGCTTGCTTACCTCGAAGAGATTCTTGTGAAGCGACGTTCATAAGATCGACAGGTCTCTGTGGCGTGGACTCGTGCGAGCTATGCATGTAATCTGACAAAAAAGCATTATATCAGCCGTTTTTCTTTTTCTCCAGATCAAGCTTCCCCTTGACAGTAATATAATACTAATTGTCCTTTTCGTACCCCCCCTCAAGGGGTGTAAATATATGTACAAAAAGAAGAGAAAATAAAGGGAAAAGGGAAAGGGAAAGGGAAAGGGAAAAAAACGCTGTGTCTGTGTGTCCTCTCTTTTGTTTACCTGGGTTATCGAGACTCATTCGAGTCGCTTCATCCGATGAAGTGGATCGAGAAGGTTCAGGGTGAGCAATGGCAGCTGCCGAAGCAGGAGGAGTCGCCAGTCCGTCTGCGGGAGGGTGTGGTTTGTTGTGATGCAGCAGAGATGAAAACGTGCTATGTAGCAGACCAGGCGATTCCTTGGTCGGTGTCGGTGCAGGAGTAGATGGCTGCTGCTCCTGGCTATGTTGTTGCTGTTGCTGTTGTTGGTTTGAATTACTGCTTGTGGTGGAGTTGTTGCTATGGTGCGATGACTGCTTGGCCTTGTCGATAAACTTGTTGAAGAAAGTCATGAATGTCAATGCACCTTGAGATGAATATTCAAGGCAAAAATAAAGGAAAAGAGTAAAGAAAAGTGCGTGACAAGCGCCAAACGGAAATAAGAGAGTGTGTGTGAGAGTGGGAGAGAAAGGAGCAGCGCGACTTGTCACTGCTGTTATTGTTTCTCAGGGAGAAATAAGAAATAAATAACTTGAGAAAAAAAGAAAAGCTAAAACTTGCACTGAGAAATGAATCCAAGTCTTGTGTGCGTGGTTGCGTGTTATATGCTTCAATCTGTGTGTGTGTGCATGCAAGGTGCGAGCGTGTCGATTTGGAGCTTTGACGTCATGCGCCTTGAAGATCGCCCTCCCTGAGATTTTGTCTGGCTCATTATCCCCGTCTACTTCTAATCACTTTCTCGCTTTCTTTTAGTCCTATTACTCTCCCATCTTCCTACTTTGTTTTGTATCGTATAACATATTTACTTTCTTCTTCTATTCTTCCTTTTTTTTTGTCTTTTTTCTTCCTCTTGTCCTAGAAAAGCAGTATGCTTTCTGAGACTTTGTTTCGCACACTCATCCCCTTACTGCTCTTTTCTTCTATACTGACCTCTCCTCTCAATTATGTACGTATCCATTGCTCGTACATTACAATATACACGACCGCTGATACCGTTCCTCAGAACAATTACCTTCATCTGACTTTCCATAAGCAAGATTACGAGACCTATCTAGAGACATCCCACAAGGATGATTATGTGCTGCCCGTAAATACCACCCTCTCTCCGTTTGCCTCTTCATTCGCCTTTCTATCTCGTCGTGTGCCTCCTGGTCTGTTCATCGAAAGCACCTCGATTCGATCTACGGCAGACCCTCTCGTACCTGGACCTGTTCTTGCATTTATTATAGTTTTGGCGCTTGGAACATGTATGTTCTAAACCTTGCTCTCACCATTCTTTACATACAATTGTAATTAGTTATATCTGCACATATTTATCGTAAGTTATCAAGTATGTATCTGTAAAATATATACAAGTCAGCACAGCAACAGTACCGCCCTCACCGTATCATATCGCCATCTTTTCTCTAAATCTGCCCAACTCGCAAACATGCATCGCAAGGCCGTCAGACTTGGGTTCGTAAGAACGCGACACGCTCATACCGCTTCTCTCTGAGCTCAATGCACATACAAGTAGCTTCAGGCTGTCATGCTTCTGTCGTCGTCAATAATGTCATGTCTGGGGTACCTTATATCCTTTTAATGCCTTGCGTATGTTAATGTGTTGCTCTTGCATACAGCTTTTTTCTTTCTTCTTTTTTTTTTAGTTTTTTGCGCACGCCAAGCCTAGCACTTGTCTCTTCTTTTGGAGTCAGGAGAACCAAACACTATTAGCCAAGAGAAGATAAGATGTGATCCTATCATCACTGCTGAATTTAAATAACGAGCAACCGAAGCAACCGATCCTCTCTATTAAATATTTAACTTCCTAAATGCTCCCCGCACGTGTTACACGGTTCAAAAGATTGGCAATAATAATAATGTGAGAGAGCCCCTGCCCATAGCTCGTCGATCATGGACGAAAAGTGCTTTACTTGGTAGGTTCGAGCCTTCTCGCTTGTTGAAAGAGAATAGGTGCTCGGCGAGCTCCGAACAGAAGATACGCTGTTGATCTTTATTGTTATTTATTGCAGCTGGCTCACATCACAGAATATCATTTACAAGGACGCGCCATTCATACTGATACTTGGAAACCAAACAGAAGCAGCATTAACCTTTTTTGTATTCGCCAAGCAACGGCACGGCCCGGAAACCGCGGAGTAAGATAAAAAGAATGGATAATCCAGTTTTCACAGACATACATACATTTTTACGATAAAAACGGGCAAAATGGGACTGCTTCATTCGACAATGTTGCTTCTGTGTCACAAAACGCAATTATGTTTTCGCCCTGCAAGCTACTTCTTTGTGCTCCTGATGCTGGTAAAATATCTAAACTGTAATTGATTGACAGCGCCACGCAAAGAAAAAAGAAGGAAAAAGATCGACCGTCATTATGCGGCAGGGCTGGAACCAGACAAACGCAGCAAAATTAAGTTTCAATTGTGACACTTACAAATGGGCTGCCAAGGCGACGGGTGATCACATCTTAGGCGACTTGTTCCATTCAACATTCGTATGTGACACAAATTTCCATCCGGTGATGGTGCGCGTCTTGATAGACATTTCTATATGTCTGCAGCACTCAAGCTCCACCTCGGTGCCATCAAAAAATGTCAAAATCGAATTGTGTTATATTAGAAGAGCATCCTAGCCTATTACATGCACAGGTTATCATACGATAGTACGAGAAGAATATGTCCTCAGAGATCTACCTAGAGCTTATTGACCGAAATGCATATGCTGTCAAAAGGGAACAAGAGCTCGTAAAACTTTTGCACCAGCTGTCGCCCCATACAGTATATATTAGGAACCCGCTTACATATGCGCATTCATAGTATTTTATGTATCACAACAGCTGTGACAACTGTGGGAGAAGAACAACTTCACCCTGGAGGAGCTTGGAGACCGAACACTTTGAATGGCGACTTGTGATCGGCCAAGGGATTTCCTCGTTTGTTATTTCGACAACTATGCTTGTTGGGGTTCAAGCTTCGAGTGAAAGAGGTGTCTATGCAATTATATATAGTCATATATATAGTCATAGACAGCTGAATTAATCCTTGCGACGCGCGCACAAGTAGAAGCCGGTAGAATATCCTTGTATAGAGTGACAGCGAAGCGATGAAGATGTTCGTCAACTCGTACTGCCGCCTTCGCCTGGATGACAGTATTGATGCGGTCTGGCATGCTCTGGATGAGCCTGTTCCGGTTCATCTTTGTCGAGAGACCCCCAATAAATTTTTTTTAAATCTTATTCTTTTTCTCTGTATTATTGCTACATATAAATGTATTGGAGCATCCACCAGTAAGGGCTTGATGAAGGCTTCCTGGGTCATGCGTTATTGCTCCTTCGACTGGCGCCAGAACTTCTCTGCGGGAGTCAGATGTGCGATTGGTCCTGTCGCTTTTAAAGGAGGGGGCGAGGCAGCGCGTATCCAGCGAGCTCGGCGTAGAACGTCGGGGGAAATGGCGACTGGTCGGGAGGTGTTTAGCGGGAAGAGCCACGAGCTTGAAGATCAACGCCAGCTCGTTTCAGAGATTTTCGGGCAGTCTGAGTGCTCACATTGAGAGCCAATTGTCGCGTAATCTCGTGCAGAGGAACGCCAGGATTCTTCTTCACTTCGCGTATCAAAGCGCGCTCGTCACGTTCTGTGAGCTTTGGGCGGCTTCCGGACCCCTTCTTTCGCTCGTGGTTCCGGTACTTCTCGTAATGGGCAATAACATTGCGAACGGTTTTTTGCGACACCTTTAACTCATTGGCGATTCGCGTGTTGATCCACCCGGCTTTCTTGAAAGCAATGACCTGGGCTTTGTCCGCAATGCTTAGAACCATTATAAAATGAGAGAATAGAAGGGGTTTATTGGTCAGTTGTCGCCTATTTCTAATCGAGCAGGTTTCTGGTTATGCTGGCGGCAATTTAAATGGGGATTTTTTTTAATTGACTGCGCAGGAACAAGGGACAACGAAGATTTGTAGCGCCATCATCACCCTCAACATGCGTAGCCACCACGGAAGTCAGAAAAAGACCCTTAATGCGACTTCACTCATAAGCTGCTTCCTTAGATAGTGGTCAGAGTGTACAGGATCCATGACGACCGCCATGACTATAATAGAGCTGCTGCCCAATCCAATGTCGTGCGTCACTTTCGATTGTAGGCACCTTATAGAGCACTGACTTCACTATATCCAATGTATTGCCATGGCTATAACACTGGATAGCATCAGTTAAGACTTTTTGGTAACTTACTGAGAATTATGAAGTGATGGATCATTCTACGGTATTTACAAGGGGAGGTTGGGGATAAGAATATACATGGATGGGGACAATGAGTGTGTCTGTCGCTACAAAGAAAATAAAGCGTCTGATTTAAAAAAGGCATGGAGATGGTGAAGTTGAGATTGGAGACAAGCACTATAACGGAAAAGTAGTCGTTCTACCGGATTCTTTCACCAGTCCTCGTCGCGCACGTCAGGATATAGCACAGCAGGCTCACCGAGCTCGGGCGCATAGCCAGGTCTCAGGACCCGAGTGGTGAACACGGTGCGTTCTTTCCGTTCGTGCCGAACGAGCTGAGGCGGCATACTCGGTAGACTGAAATAGTTGGGCGGAGACTGGAGCGGTGGAGTGGTGAGAGGCATCATCATGTCATGCTCGTTCGTCGAGGGCGTCGGTGGCGGCTCGTCCATGGTCGGGTCAAAAAAGAGCGGGTTGGCGCGCGAGGTCTGATAGCCTTGTACAGCCGTCAAATCAGGGATGCGAAGTAAGTGCTCATGGGGCAGATTAGCCACGGCGAGAGGAACGACGACTTCGGTGGTCTGCGTAGACTTCAGCAAGCTGCTTGGATTGGCAAACACAATGGTGAAAACCAAACCATAGTACACGCGCAAATTTTTGGACACGAACGAAGGTGACACGAGGCGGGTAGGCATCTGTATGTGGATAGGAAGACGCACAGAGCCGTCGTTACCCCGCACCGGTACAGGGTACTTCATGATCACCTTGGTGCTGCTCTTGCGTGCCGTGCCCTGTTGCAGCCTCAGCTGGCCGTCATAATGCTTGCGAAGCGTGTATGAGATGTCGGTTACGATCATGTCGGAGCGCACGCTCTCAATCTCCAGCATCATATCGAAGGCTTCATCTAAATACACGACACGGAGTCAGCATATACCGCAAAAGAAGCAAACAATGATACCGCGTGATCCCCTACTCACCCGGACAAAACACTTGTTGTGGCAAGGTGGCCTTCACATGGGCCAAAGGCGTCTTGCGGTCCTGCTTGTACAAGAATTCTGTAAATGCCCACTCCTGGGCAGGTGGTGCACAGATGATCGGCCGGTATGGAAGCGTGAACTCTTTGCTCCGCAGACCGGGTTGAAACGCAGCACCGTCCAGATGGGCCGACCAAATGTAGCGAATGGAAAAGCCTGAAGGCTCATCCACGGAAGGTGGGTAATTGACGTTGGGAAACTGTACAAAAAAGATAGACGAATGTTGAAGTTAGTTTCACAAAAAGATACCACGGAACATTCATTACCTTGAGCGCGAACGGGAAAAAGTGCTCACCCGGCTCGAGTGCCTCCCATGTCTTGACCGAGAATTCTATACACAAAAACATGAGTCAGCCGTAGAAACCATGGAAAAACTGCAAACCTACCACTGGCATCGTTACCCCACACCTTTGTGTTCGCTTCGAAGTAGGTCGTTATCAATTGGTCAATCCTGTCTAGCTTGCTCTCTCCCGCCTCGCGAATCTTGACAGTGGCAATCTCCTCGGCGCGGAACTGTAAAAACTTGCCATCAGCAAAGCCCCGCACACACAAACGTATGTATCCCTCATATTTATCTCTTCGGACTTGCCTTCACCCGGATTTGAGTTGCATAGATTTTGCTCGTCGCATGAAGTACAACGTTGCCTGTATGGGAAAAAGGAGAAAGTGTGGGCTCAGTTAGAGTTCTGTAGCTCAACTTTTTTTTTCCCGTCTTCGCGGGGAATAAAGGGTATGGCGTACCTCGAATGATACGGTTGGGCCGGACAATCATTTGTTGGCCTCCTTCAACCTCAATGAAGAGTTCATTTGGTTTTTGGTTGCACGGTGCCGCAGCTAAGGGTGGCGACGAGGTCGTGATGGGGTTTTGGGAGCCTGTGCTATGGCGTTTGTTGCGCGCTGCGGCCGACGACACGACTTCACCAATACTGAGCGAGAGGCCTCGTCCGCGGCGGCGCTGTTGCGGCTGCGAGGCCGACGGTTGTTCCTCGTTTGAAGACACGCTACTATTGGACGAGGCAGCCGAAGCGCTGGGAGACGCAGCGTTATTGCTGCTTTGGTGGGCATGATTGGGCGTTAGAAACTGGAGCGTGGTGCTTGTTGAGAGGGAAGCGTCAACCATTGTATTGGGAAAGCAAGAAAGGCGTAAAAGGAGGCTTTTTCCGAAGATCTGCGCAAGTCAATGGGATTCAGGACCCGCCAAGGGAAATGACGTTTCGTGCTAGCACGTTTATGTGTGTCTCTCGATATAGAACGCGCGTGTACTTGTAAGCGTGGTGTGCCTGGCGGGTCTGTGCAGGATGAATTCCCTTTTTTCCCCAGACACTTGACCGATAGCAGCACGTCATGCGTCATGTTTCCATTATATCACCATGACAATCCAATCAGATGCCTCCATTGGCTACCATTTCGAACTCTGCCGAACTTTCCGTCTAGGCCCGCCGTGCTCCGCTGATGCCTTTTTGGCTTTTTCTTTGGTGCCCTGGCGACGTGTTGACAATATTAAAAGGTCATGCTCACGAAGGCTTGTATACATGTGCACAGCAATACACTTATCCCTGCGTGTCCGCAGTTTTGTGTGCTACTGGGGTCATCTTTGTATCTTTGTGTCCTGTTTAAACAAATTGAAAATCAAAAGAATCTAAAAGAAAGTACCGCGTCACACTATTTAGCCCGTGGATCACCGCCCATGGTGGGATGTTTTAAGCTCCCAAAGTTATTACGTTTCTTTTACTTCTTACTATTACACTTTTTTAGCATATGCCTTGCTGTGCTTTGTTCCGTGCCTACCAAAAAGAGAACAATACTTATGCGAGTTTCATTTTGCCTCCTTTCATGTCGTTTTTGCATCTTCAGTAAGAGGAATCTATGTACGTTACAGTACCCTTCTGTGACACGTGCCCTATAGAAATGCCTTTTTGTGCAGACAGCGCCTCCTAAATTGAGTATACAGATATAGAAGCATATTACGCACTCGATCGCGCCACATTCATTAGTGGTGAAATGGTTGCATCGATCACCTCTTATTCTATTCCGTCAGGCGTGACCAGTTTTCACCGCCATCAAATCCTAAATATTACATAGCTCAAAAACACATAACGAAACTGCATTGATACGCCGTTATATTTACATGGTTGACCTGTGCCGTGCACGCATGCCAAATTTATCCGTGACTGCACTATGTTGTCCTGGTTACCGAGAAGTCATTCATTTTCACTGGCTCAGGAAGGGCACTTGCATATTTGCTGTTGATTGGTGCGATACCCATGTAAATACAACAAAGAGCGTGATGTATCATGTCACCCGTAGTGCAGAGACGCACACAGGAGGGGCCCATATTGAAAGAGTAGAGAGAGGACCCTCATCGATGGGAAGGGAACGGTCACCCGTCAAATTTCCTGGAACCATGTCCATACACGGGTTGTCAATTGATAGACGAATATCACCCGGTCTATGGAGCACAAGCAAGAGAAGATTCCTACTTCAATGTGAGTGTGAAGAACTTGCCGGAGCACTGTTGGGCAGTGAGACCTTGGGACAATAACTTTCAGCTTCTTCAGTTTAAATCGACGAAGGCGAACCTGTAAATATGGAAAAGAATGCCATGGATAACATTTGGAAGAGGTGACCTTGAGGGGATAGGTCGCGGCATCTCTCAGCAGTCAAAGGACAAGGTTTACCCAATCAGTGAAAAGCTGGGGTACTTTGAAGGGCGTACAGTCATATGACGACCAGTCTAGGTGGGTGCATACTGAAGGTGCAAAGGGATATAAACGAACAGATTGGGAAAGCTGCGTCACTTTTACCTTGTCTCTTTCTGTTTCTCTAATCTTCCAACTTTCTTCCTCTTTCCTCTACAGACGTTCTTCTTCAGTGGCATTAATCATGCACGACAGCAATCCCACTACGCAGGACGTACGAACACCTCTATTACAGCATCAGCACGGCACGTCTCCCGTCGGTCGACCGCCGGTGAGCCGACCGAAAAATAAGCGACGTCGATCGTCGTTTGACGCATCGACGTACAATAGCACGGGTCAGTCGCCGGGATACCTGAGATCCGCGTCGTCTTCTTTGCATGATTCGAGCGGCGTTCAGCCTGTCAAACACGTTGCTCCAGGTCTCAGCTTGTACCAAATGCTCGGCCTTACGGTGTGTATGGCGGGTGTACAGTTTACTTGTAAGAATTTATGTGGCGAAGGCTGCGTCTGAACTCGTGACTGATGGCAAATATTATGTCTCATTTAAAACCAGGGACGGTCGAGCTATCGTGAGTAAACCAAGTCGCGAACTTGACCGTCGAGCGTCAAACTTATAACTGGTTTAGATATGGCACGCCTTACCTCCTATCTTTGAATCTGTCCAAAGAGCTTACAGCCCTCGTATGGCTTGCAGGGTAAAACGGGCGCTTCTGTTTATAGGATCACCAATGTCATTAACGTCATCATACCGCTCACATACGTGCGTACATAGGCCACTCTCGGGTCTACTTGTACAGCCATTAATAGGTGCTTTCAGTGACAAGTGTACTTCGCGTTTCGGCAAACGACGACCCTTTATTATCGTCGCCGGGTTCCTCACATGTCTCTCCATGCTCGGCGTTGCCTATGCTCGCGAAATCGCGCATGGTTTCGCTGGCTTACTGGCGACCGAAACTGATGAGATAGACCGCCTGGTATGGAAAAACGTTCGTATTTCGTGGAGGACTGACTTCGTAATCCTTACGTGTAGAGTCGGACTTATGCAATAGTGGTTGCCGTCGCGTCCTTTTACTTCCTGGATTTTACACTCAATGCGGTACAAGCGATCTGCCGAGCCCTCATCTTGGATATCCCACCACTGTGGCAGCAAGACTATGCAAATGCTTGGGGTGCACGTATGAGCAACTCTGCCATGGTCATTGGTTATTTTGTAGGTTTCATCGACCTCGTCAAGTACGTACCCTGGCTGGGAGACGCACAAATCAAGGTGTTCTGTGTCATTGCGATCACAGTCTTCTGCCTTACGCTCGGTATCACCTGTATGACTACCCACGAGAAGAAACTCGACGAAGAACCGGACGTGCAGCCCTGGTATAGCACGTTCGTTTACATCTGGCGCGCCTTTCGATACCTTCCCAAACCGGTGCAGACCCTGTGCAACACACAATTCTTTGCCTGGATGGGCTGGTTCCCATTTTTGTTTTACAGCACCCAGTGGGTATCCGACCTCTACTTTGCCAATAATCCGACCTCGAACACGACACCGAACTGGGCCGATGGCACGCGTGCAGGTTCGTTTGCCTTGCTCTGCTATTCTGTTGTTTCGGTGCTCGCGGGCCTTGTCATTCCTGCCATCTCGACGCGTTTTGAAAAATCCCATGGCTGGCTGTCCCTGACCAACATTTACACCGCTTCGCATCTTATCGTCGCAGGCACCCTTCTTTCCGCCTGGTTCGTCAACTCCGTCACTGCGGCCACAGTCCTTCTTGCTATCATGGGTATTCCATGGGCTATCGTGCTATGGGTGCCTTTCTCGCTGGTGGGTGAATTCGTCAGCTACGAAGACGACCGGCGTCAGCAGCAGAATGTGACTCCCGCATCAGAAGACACGTCTTCCTCATCGCCGGCGTACCTGGAAAGCCAGCAAGATGATTTTGATGCAGGAATGATCCTTGGCGTCCATAACATGTATATCGTCTTTCCACAATTTGCTGTCGCCGTCATCTCCGCGTTTATCTTTGCTGCGGCAGATGCTGCCGTCGGGGACAAACCTGAGGGCAAAGATGAAGCATCCAGTGTAGCCTCCGTGCTTGCCTTTGGTGGTCTGATGGCACTGGTGGCCGCTGGTTTCAGTCGCTTCATTGTCCGCGTCAAGCAGCAATAGTAGAACTAGCAGCAGTACTATCGTATAGCGGTTATCCATATGTAATAATGTTTCCCTATATTGCTCTATAACATTACTCTGGTGTTTATTTACATTGTGATTCGGCCACACTGATACGGACCACATGCCCATAGTGACTGATCTACATCCACGACACGTACACTCACGTTGAGCCAGACTTCATGGTCACGTGCGGGGAGGGAGATCAGGCCGTAGCAAGAAAAGTAAGCGTTTCTAATATTAGCCGTATAAACAATGGGTGGTTGCATCAGGAGATCAGCGGGAGGATCCGCAAACAGCATGCTGACGCCAAGGCGATCATCCATATGTGTGATTTTTTCCTTTGTCACAAAGCAGGTGATGATTGCCTTTTCTAACGGACTCGAAAGCCCTAATTCTTTGCCTGAGTTTTGTTTCATGAAATAGAAGCACGTCCACTTACGGTAGGGCATCTGTACAACGCCTTCAAACTTGACAACAAGGTCACGGTCGCGGGCCAACGGAATAGGAGTATGATCGCTGAGCAGCGGGTCGGTGGTCAGCTAAGTAATACGACGGCGTTAGCCTGAATTATCCCTCTTTCTCCCATATTCTTCCAAGTATACCTGTACTGTCATGATCTTCTTGCTCTTGAAGAAACACATTGGAAGTACGAAGGGGTATCGCAGAAAGGTGTCGCAAAAGTTTTCGATTGCACCAGCACGCTACAGTGGACTCCACCCATGAGTATTGATTTCCTCCTCCTAGCTCTGATAGCTCACCTTGTACTCGTCTGGCTCGGAGCCTTGTTGCCAAGCAATGACGCATTGGATAAAAGTGCTACACACCTTTTCGAACCCCGTGGGCTCCTTCCAAGGGTATATTAGAGTATCAAGGGAAGGGTGCGTACCATAAAAGCCTTTTCTGTGGAAACGGTAAGTAACATGAAGATAGGGAGAATAGAAGACGACTTACGTCGGTTCGGCGCATGTCCTTGCAGCATATTCAAAGGTGCCCATGCACAGCTTGTAATTGTAAAGTAATTCCGTCATCCTCTGATCAGAACCGCACACCGACTGCCTAAGAAATTCATATCGGTTCACTAGTTTCATGAAGCTATCGGCGCATAATGGGAGCTTCAAGATTTATAAAGGTTGATTAGACAAAGCAGTCAGCTATTTTAAACACCTACCATGCGAGACCATTGTGAGGATGGGCATGATTTTAGGATGCTTGTGAGTTGATAAAGCGCAGATATGGTTTCCATCCGTAATTGTAGGAACCAAGCCTGTAATTGCCGAGTACCAGCCAACGCTTGAAATGACTAGAATACAGTAAGTCCCTCTACATAACACACATGTATATAATGATCGTACCTCAAGATAGGTCAAGGAAGCGATGTAATGTTGCTGAGCTTTGCTGAATGGTTGACCTGTCGTAAGCGTCAATTCAGCCAAGCCAAAGGCCGACAAGGTTTTCATCCATATGTGTGAAGCTGGGCTCTCCGCCTATACAATGAGGTAGGGTGTCAGCTCACGCGCAACAAATTCAAGGCAGCCAGGTTTACCATTTTAACGAGATCTTGTAGGATAGCATGCATCACATAATTCCATCGATAAGCGCCTGCTTCACGCGCAATGACGTAAAGCTGCCATCCGTTTGTTTCAAAAGCCTCTTCCATCTCGTTCCAAGTACCAAAGCGCCTTATATTATCCACAAAACGACGTTGAAACTCGTCCGTCGGGGTCACCGTACGCAGCAATAACATCGCCGTATTAACCTACTCATTGTCAGTTTCCGCCCAATAGTCGTTCTCTGTCAAAAGAAACTTACAAAAGTAGTAACGTCCTGTGTTGTGTCATGTAGTCGTGTAAAAGCTTCCTCCGGAAGCCACTCTTGAAGACGGCGGCAATAGTGCGCAATACTCGACAGATAGGTGAGAACCAGATGCCCACCATGATCTAACTCGGTATCTCAGTTCCTGTGCCACCTCAAATATAATCCTCCTTACCAGGCACACGTGTCATGATACCGAATGCTTCCTGAAACCAGTGGTCTGTTTCATCTGCGTTTTGGATGAGCGAGAGCAGACGAGCTAAGAGTCGAAAGATCTCGCGAGTCTATTCGTCTAAAATTAGCTCCATAGTTTTTTTTTATCGGGACAACTGACTTGGCGGAAGAATTGTGGGGTGCGTCGGGCTTGTACGATATCTATCATCTCGGCTGAATGCAATTGGCGTGCTAACCGGGCTCCTGTTTCGCGGAGCGTATCGCCCAATGCATCGTTGTCGGTATCCATGGGGTCCATATCCTGCTTGAACGACGCGAGATTGACAGCTTCAGTGAGGAACTGTGTGCAGATGATGATCATCGCATTGCTCCGTGTTTCGATAGACTGTAGGAGAACCGTCTCGCAACGCGACAAAGTATGGAGAAAATATTTTTGGAAGTCAGTGTCGCCAAGTGCTTGAGATATAAAGCTCTGGTGGGTTCGCAGTAAGGTCTGCACGCAGATGAAGCCTTTGCGCAAGAGAGCAAAGTTTTCGCTTTCGTGTGTTAAGAATCGCAGAAGGCTCTATTATAAGACTGTCAGTCATCCCACTCCTGAATATAAAATCATTCTCTTGACTTGCCGTGATTTGATTCTCATCAAAGCTTATATCTTTTCGTGCCAGCAAGATGAGATCATCCAACGCTGATATGCGTACTTTCTCTCGCTTGTCGTGGATGAGATAGTTGATCAGCCGGTCAACCTGATAAGGCGGAAAAAACGTCATTTAGATCGCGGTGGGTATGAATGTTCGTGTAGATATACCTGATCTGTACGGTCCTTTTGCGGCTGGCTCATGGTTACACCTTCGCTTAAGAGCAGTGTCAAGGTTCGTAAGATAGTGGTCACCAGATTCTCTCCAAGATCAGACATCGCAAGAAGCTCTAAGCAAGCTGTTTTTGCCTAGAAAAATGTTCAGCAGATGACCATGGGAGGTCTTTTAATCGCACCTTGTCTGCCATGCGCACATCCCTGTGCATGTGTCGAAAAACCTTGACGAGGCGAAGCTTGCTATCAAAAGAAATGGATGGATCTACGTCAAATTTTCCAAAGTTTAGGATCTATCCAGCATGAAATTTCCTGCAAGTTACCGTTCAGTTTAATGGTAATCTGAGGAAATACGATAGATGGGAATTGGGTAGAACGGGCGCAAAGGCGGTCCGTTGCCCATATAGCCGCCTCCATTTCGACCCTTTCGGTCGAATCGGCAAGTCGTTCAAGGACGCTGCGTGCTATTTCGTGAGTGATACCTATCAAAGACATCTGCATCGTTCATCTTACGCGTGATGGACTTCCATATTGTCAGCGATAATCATGGAGATGCAGCCGAGTACGCTAGATACATGGGTGTGAGTGTTAATTAAGAAGAGTGAAACGTTACCGTAAGGTCAAGGCACGGGCAAGTAAATCATTGCTATTCATGACAGGAGTGACACGGCGCACCATTTCTTCTACGTTGATCACCCGCGCAAGGTGCTCTTCAGACGCGTTCTTGAGAACCTTATAGATATGGAACTTGACCGCATTATTGCTTTTAAAATAAAATACATACAAAAATAAGCCCTAATGGCAGCGTGTTTGTTTCCTTTCCGTACCTTGTTCTGAACCAGTCTGCCAACTTGAGGACAGCAGCATTGATCATGACCGGGTATGGAAAGCGTTCGAAAAGATCGGCAAACATTGCAAGTGCAAGCAGTTGCGAGCCTTGAATGCCGAGTACGACGCCACGCGATTTGGCATTGAAACGCGACTCAATCTCGAGTAAAGCGCGGTGACCGTCTGTCTGTGCATTCTCACTTGTGGCCATTTCACTCCAAGAGAGAAAAAAGACAGCGAGTGGACTTTTAAGATTTCGAATATCAGACTCACCTGGAAATGATCTTATGTCCATACTGTATTCGCAGCCTTGCATTTACAATTCCAGACTACCTGTACGTGATGGGCCAAGCACTCTCTAACTATGCTGCAAAAGATGCATATGCGCCTTTTTCTTCCATGTTAACGCTCTTTCGAGACGTGGGTACCACGTCAGCAATGCAGTGAAGGTGCAATATTTGTCTAGACTTGGCCATAGGGTAGACATACAATGATACATCATAGAAGAATTAACAATACCGAACATAATATAAGGATTGCGTGGTTTTGGTTGCGTATGAACATTGTAGATAATGGAGGCGGGTCCGTGGCTCTTGTACGATATAGAATGAGACAAGAAAAATTTGGTGAGGGCAGCAGAAAACCAACCTTCTGGTTTTCGTACTACGTTGACGTTTATGCTTTATACCATACAGTATTGTCTCATAGGAGTCAAGATAGGCGCCATTATACTGTACGCTGTAGCTCAACAAAGGTGCATGAACGCATAATAAAGTATTTATTTCACAGGAAATATAAGCTAATGTACTCTCTCATGGTTCAATTGCTGTGCTTTCAATATCAATACTTCTTCGTCTTCTATGAGCCTATATGATGGACCATGCATCGCGTTCTCTGACTGAAAAGTGCGCCAAGAAAAAATGATTGCAAAAGAATGAAAATGATTGTGCCATGTATGTTATTGCCAGGCCCATAGTTTTGACGGTGCTTTGCACTGCTTGAATAACAAGGACGGATACAAGATAGGAAAAGAGGGAATAGAGGATGATGGATGCTGAGTGCAGAGAGAGAAGAGAGGGAGAATGGTGACGTGAATGAAGGGGTCATGGATAAGGGAGTCGCAGTGCACACAAGCGCGTAGAAAATAGAAGATTAGGTTGCCTGCTGGACTATCAATGGTCACGGGTCCTAGCACAAGACATAGGTAAAAAAATCGCCAAGTGTTTGTTGAGTATTTTTTGCAAAGATACAATGGATATTTATGTGTTTCCAAGGAGCATGCATATGCACATGAATGAGTATATTTTTCTATTATAAAGATGGATCATATATGATAATGGAATTGGATTTGGGGTGAGGGCGAAAAAGAGAAAACCATCACGGACGGTGGACAACAAAAAAACCCAGACGGGTTTACGCACTTTCTTTTCTTCCTTTTATCGTACTACTACACCAGCTTTACATAACCTATCGTCTTTTAACTGTCTTTTTTTTTTAACTTCTTGCTCTTTTCTCCCTTTTACCTCTGTTGTTGGTCGATACCCATTATCCTATACAACCGCTGGCACTAATCTCCACATCACACTTCTCTGATTGCACCCCTTACAAGAGTATATGTCGACCGGTGCGATTCCCACACCCCAACAGTTTGCGCCGCCGCTGTCGCAGCAGGCTGGCATCCACCAAGCTCCACAAACACCCCAAGTGGACCCCCACCCGTTACCCCCTCAGTCTTACCCGCCCCATGTAACCATGCATCACCAGCAGCAGCAGCAGCTGCAGCAGCAGCAGCTTCATCCCCAACAGCAGCCGCAACATAATGCCCAGGTCACCTCTGCCCAGCTCCAGGCCCAGGCCCAGGCCCGCGTTCAACAGCTGTTCCGCCAGCGCCAGCTTATGGCTTACCATCAACAACAACAAATGGCGGCTGCATCTCGATCGGCAGCGTTGTCAGTTGCGCCGGCTGTCATGGCCTCCACCCAGCCTCAGGACTTATCCCCTCAGCCAGCAAACGGAAAGCCTCTTCAACGTCCGCCTCTTCCGCCGCAGTCCGTTCCTCAGCAGCACGCTCAACCTCAGCAACAGCAGCAGCAGCAGCAACAACAACAACAACTACAGCAACAACAACAGCAACAGCAACAGCAACAACAGCCGCCGCCGCTGCAGCAACAACCACAACCACAACAAACCGTGCAACCATTGCAACAGACGCAACCGTCCATTCTATCCAATTTGCCTCCATCAACATTTACCACGCCCACTCTTTCTGCACAAAGGTACATCCACTTCAATTATTTTACTCCCGTAGACTTTCAACTTGCCGTTTTTAACCTATCCCACATGTGTATGTTTAGACCGCCGGCTACCACGGGTAAAGCTGTTCTTCGTCTGCTCGAATTTGCGGAACTCATAAGCCCGGGTGATCATCAGGTACGCTTCCGTTTCCCTTTATTTTGACAAGAAGGGGGTGGGGGGGGGTTGGAGCGGGAGGGCGCGTATCGGCGTTACACGGGGAGAATTCTCTAAAGGGGAACTTCCTTTACGCTGCTTTTCTGGTTCTGTTCTGATGGACTGACTGCTCACGATCATCTTATATTAAATAGGCTTCGGATCGGACCTATTGGGACAATTTTGTTGAGGATTTCTTTACTCCCGTGAGCTGGATGAGCATGGGACTATGGAACGCCCAAACAAACAAGCATGAACGCTACGGTATGCAGGACATTCATGTTTTCTTTCTCTTTATTTTGCCTTTGCCTCGCTATCATCTGTAACGCGTTGACTGACACACTGATGACCAGATATCGCTTGTCCATCCCTCGCTGCCTACTTTCATATGCAATATGAATGCAACACAACGTCCATTCAGCTTACTCTGGAGCAGACCATCGAGAATTTCCTGCAAAATGGCGGCATGAGTGTCGAGTGTTCCCGTGCGGGCCTAATCCATCGTTATCAGAATGGCAGCATGGTAAGAAAAATATAAGAGGGAAGTTGTCTCGCGCTGTCCCCTGACTTATGCCATATTCTTTTTTTTTTAAAAAAAAAATCTTCAGGTCATTTCCGTCGGCACGCTCTCGGTTCAATTTTTCCCGTCAGACACAGGCACTTGGAAGGTTGAGCGGATGGAATTTGAGATCAAGAACCATGAAGAGTACTTCTCGCGCGCACGTCTCCTGGAGCAAGTTGCCTCCACCCCAAAGACGCCCAAGACGAAACAGGCGAAACAGCAAGCGCTTGCATCCGCCATCCCGGACTCGGTGGTAAATGAATGCGGTGTGCCCTCCCGGCTTTATCATTGGCTCCGGGTAAGTTTCCCCCTTGGAAAGATAAATCTAGCCGATATGGGTGTTCTAATGTGTCTGTATATATAGTCAGTAGACATCATGGGCTCCATGGATGAGATGGTGTTCCATTCAATTGTGACGGGATCCACTGCTCGAGGTAAGAAATTTTGTACGACGAGAGTGCACGGAGCTCATGGGCAGGATAGAGAGTTTCAACTTTTGGGCATTTGCATCAAATCAACAACTTCCTTTCGCCGCGCCGACTCCCACTCAAGCAAACAAGGAAGCACCCGGTCATGTTGGCGGTGGAAAACAAAAGGTACCTAAACGCGAGACCAAGGTGAAGGAGGAGCGGCCAAAGGCGGCACGCGCCAAATCGACAAAGGCCAAGAAAGCTGCAAATAAAAAGAATGCCGCTGTAGCCAGCGAAGAAAACAACAATAGCAACAACACCCAAGAGTCATTCACAGGAGATCTTTCTCCGGTGGTCAAGACGCAGAATGCACCCACCCCGGTCAGCTCTCATGCTGTGATACCGAGTAGTAATAGCCAGTCCGGCCCGCCCCAGACGCCACAGCAGCAGCAGGCACAAACGCCGGTACAACTGCCACAACAGCCGCCCCAGCAGCAGGCACAGTCCATGAATGCGTACCAGGCGATGCAGCAACAAGCCCTGCAACAGCAACACCTCCAACAGCAGATGATGCGGCAGCATGTGTTGCACCAGCAGCAGCAACAACAACAGATGTTGTTCCAGCAGCAGCAGCAGCAACAGCAGCAACAGCAGCAACAGCAGCCACAACATCCACAGGCCTTTGCGGCGTCGATGGCGCCTCCGCTACCTCCAGGCACACCATACCAGCCACAGCAAGCAGCATACCCTGGGCACTTTACCCCACAACAGCCCACTCAGTAAAAGCCTTTTGTGCGCGTCCTCCTCCTCCTTCTTCGCCTCCTCGTCCTCTCTCTCTCTCTTTCTACACACACTAGTTCATCCGTCCTCTCATCCTGTCGTATTCTCTCCTGAGAAGAAAGAGACTCCCCTTCTCTTTCTCTTCCTCTCTTTCTCTATCATCATACTCAAAAATTATCATATAACTTATGGTATCCGCTTTGTACATGCTCTCTTCCTCTTTTTTTTTTTTTTCTCTCTCTCTCCCTTTTCTATTTTCTTTGGTTCACTGTCTTGTTTCCCATTCTCTTTTTTTTGCATGCCATAGCAAGCTGTACAAAATCTTCTACAATGCAATCCAATATATTAAGGTTTTTTTTTTCATGCAGAGTCTGATGTGTATTTTCTTCTGTAATGCAAAGCATGTTTGAAATGGATATCTTTTTTATTAAATGTCTTTTGCAATGGCTTTACTTGGTATTATACCATGAAGCTCAGTGGCGAGTGATACACAAACACTAATCTCATATTGAGATATTTCGGTATCTTGAGCTTGATGAGAGGCAGAGAGGCCAGAGGCGCCAGTATTAACGCACAACTTGCTATCCCTCAAAAATCAGAACTAAGATCTGTACAGTGCTCAAAACACCATAAATGTGGCTGACTTCCTTGCAAATAGCACAGCCAAACTTGGAAATAAATGGGCAGGGTGGCTAATTAATGCCTAAGCTGTCTATTTTGCATTCAACTTCTATGCCATATTTCATGCAAAAGCAATGCTAATGTCGTCTGGTCCCAAAAGTGGCCTTTTTTTCTTTGGGTACTGGTCTCCCTATTCCATATTCCTATGAGGTAAGAATGGTCCACAATCACGTGCAGTGTGTTCCGTCATACCCATGAGGCATGCCGATGTGAAGGTAGTTATCGATACTAAGCTTTCGAAAAAGTTGCCTATACTAACGTTTTGATGGTGGAGATAAGTGCTGTGGTACTGAAGTTTTGACTCATATTCACGCGTCCCAGTACAAATCAACTAGTGATGAAAGATACTACGAGGTTAACCCGCAGTCTGCGCTGCAGCTGCGGCAAAAAAAGCTCTAGATGATGGCTTATTTTCACAACATCGATTCTAGACAGTAGGCTGTCGACATCTGTCCATTCTCTTATAAGGATAGTCAGCATGGAAGCTCTGTCTTTGGCTAGAACCTCAAATAGCAGTACTCTTCACGATGTGTGAGGACTTCTGGTGCGTTGTACTCTCCATGACGACAGGTGGTTGAATCATGTATATATCCTCTCAGTTCAGTGAAAAATCACTTGGATGAGCCTTGCCGCTGGATTCGCCACAGCAAGATGACTGAAGACCCCGACAATCGATGAGTGCTGCTTATTGACCGGAAATTCACGGAAGAGCGAGAAAAGAACAATGAAATACACTACAAATGCAAATAAATGACTGTTGAGTATAAATTATGTAACCCAAGAAGGAACCAACGGGGGCAGCTAGGGTGGTACCTTTTTTTCCCTTGTTTTGCGTTGCACAACCCTTCATGAAACACAAAAGTCGACTGCATAAGTGCAAATAGAAAGCTGCGACACATCGTAACGGATGTGCATACAATCCAGGGTCGCATTGCAGGTTTGTCAAAAGTCACGAAAATGAAAAAAAAAAAAGGAAAACATGTGTATATATAACAAGTACGCAGTATGAAAGTAAAAAGATGATTTGACATCGTCTATCAACCTATGTAAGGAGACTACCTGTGAAACAAAAGCGAATGGCTACGCAAGAAGTAGTAAAGCTCGCGCAGCGTGCACCCTATTTCGGACATACAGTATTTAACAGTGTTCATGTCCAAAAGAAATATATGACAGGCATTTGTTGGCGGACAAGGGATCTGGTAGTTTTGTGAACCGCTTAGGCAGTACCATAATGTTTGTAACATAGGAAGTGAGTGGCAATAAACTTTAACTTTATATCCACAGTCTGCAAAGAAAATAACCAGGAATACGGATGAGCAACGTAACAGACGTCAGCGTGCAGATAAGGATAAGCGTGTCTTTTTTGAGTACATGGCAGTAAAGCGCAGCAGCAGCGTTATATTACTGTAATCTATTCAAGAATATTTATGTTAAAATAGGATATGGGTAGATGGGTTATGTGGGTCATGGGCAAGGGAATGGTCACAAACAGAAGCGAAGAAAAAAAAAATCGATCCAAATTCGGTGGACAAATTCATGCAGCGAATGAGGGCGAAGAAAATCACTCCTCATGCTCCTCGTTTGAATAAAATAATCTCCACCCTCCTTCGCATTCATTCGTGTATGCCGTCCCAGCAGCAGCAGTACAGAGTACAGCGCATGGCTTCTATTCAGACGGCTGCTCACTATGGCAGGTCACATCCCTCACGAGCCGTTCACCCGCAGCAACAACCCCAACAACAACCACAACAACAACCACAACAACAAGAAGCGCAGTCGTACCACTCTTCTCCCTCTCTTCCGTCTGCTGTTTCTTCTGCTTCTTTGACAGCCTCCCATTCCATGCTGTCATCCCTCCCCATGCAGCACAGTGCTCTCAACAGCTCAGTGATTGACCCCGACTATGCCAATCACGACAAGTCCATCATGACACCTGCCACTTCGTGGGATTCGCCACCTGCTGCGGCCGGTCCTCCCCGGTATGAAATCACATAACGTCATGATCCTTGGCGATCCATAATCACTCATCCCTTACTAAAAAGGAAAACAACGGGACTCGCCACCAGCCAAGCCGTCTTGAAACTTATGGAGTTCAGTGACAGGCTGTCGCCCCAAGCCAATGTCGTACGTGTTGCTATCCTCATTATTTCTGCATCAGAAGACAAAGATATGGAAATGTAGCCTGGGAAATAATTTACATTGTTTTTAAAGGCAACCCACCGCGAAGAATGGGACCGTTTAGTCGACGACTTCTTTCTCAAACCAAGATCTCGCTTCAATTTCACCTTGTACAATATCGAAACAGAACAAAAGCGTGGATATAGTAAGCCTGCCTTGTTTTCTTTTCGTTTGTTTGTACCATATTTATAATATGATTCCCATCAATGCAGCCCTTTCCGAAGCAACCGTTGCCCGCTTCTTTCAAACCCAATACAAGAGTGGGGCCGTTGCCTTGCAACTCATCCTAGAGCAGACCAACGAATACTTCTTGCCCGACGGCATGCTTCTCGAGTGCCCGAGGTCCAGCTTGATTTATCGTTACGAGAGTGGCAATCTGGTAAACCATTCACAAACAGGAAACAGCACAGGACCCTGAATTCACGCATTTCCTTTTTCCTCTTTTATCTAGACGGTCATGAGTGGCGTTTTGTTTGTCGTCCTCAAACTGGACGGTGATGACTTGAAAATCGAACGCTTTGACTTTGAATGCACCAACCACGACGACTTTATTTCTCGTACCAGCCTCAATCGCAAACGAAAAGCCAAGAAAAGACCTATTCTTGAGTCCCCTGTCACTGAATGGGGTATTCCTTCCAACGTACTCGACGTGCTAGAACTGGCAGACGCTGCTACCCGCTTAGAAGAACTCATCATGGCATCCATATCGGTGGGAAAACCTCCACAAGGTAACGGGTAAAGAAATCTGATTATAGCTCTGCTGAAAACGTAGTCGTTTTTCTACGCAGATCTCTTGTCGCAAGGAAATACATATCCCGGAGCGGATACACCTCATCCAACATCACAACAGCAGCAGCAGCCTATTCCGCCTCAACAACAGCATAAGTTTGCTACACCCGACATTCCTCAGCATATGTTGACACCCAGTCCGTCTGCAGCCAGTGCAATACGCCAGCAATATCGCGCGCGTTATCCTGCCGCAAATATGAAGCAAGCACACATGGCTTCACCTCTACGATATAGCACGGTTGGGCCAGGTACATCATCGATGCACACAGTGTAGTTGAATAGCTCGCTCTAACTGCCTCCCACCAGGTACCGAAGGACAAGATATAGCTTTTTCTTGAACCTTATCGGCGTCATGATGCAGTGTACATAAATCTTCATACCCGCATCTCAAGTCTTACGTACCTTTAGAATAATCATCTTTGGTTCTTTCTCTATCTTTTCCCTTTTTTTTTCTCAGTCGTAACGTGGGTAGATATGGTCATAATGTTCGAGTATATACACAAAAGCAAGCAAACAGAAAAAAATCACAATGCAAGTACCGCTACAGACTATCTTTTACCCTATGCTTGACGTGGTTTCTTGATGATCATATCGCCGTCATCGTCGTCGTCATCGTCGTCGTCTATGAGGGAGCCTGCAGGGCGTTTTAGCGTTTCTGCAACTTGCTCCGGATCGGGTGCTTTCTTTGGCAGTTTCTCAGGCGAGGTTGCAAGCGGCGAGTTGCGAAAGTACGCATGCTTGAGGCACTAATAGAAACCGATAGGATTCCTGTGTCATTCAAAGATTCGTCGGTAACCTAGTGCATTTTGACTTACATCTTCGGTCGTCCATCGCTTGGCGGGGTCAAACACAAGCATCTTCTCGAGCAGATCTAGAGCATCCGTGCCTGCAGCAGAAAAGTACTGCCGCAGCGATACTTTGGGGAACATTTTGAACTGGATAAAGTTGGGTAACGATGTCATCCCCTAATAACGACGGTCAGGACAAAGGCTTAACGCTTCCACTGATAGTGACTTACCGGCCAGTCCGTTTCGGTAGGCGTACCAAGGGCATGGAATATCTTTGTGAGCTGGTCAATGTCCGAGTCGCCGGCAACATACGGCGTCCGTAACATGAGCTCGGCGAAGATGCAGCCCACGGCCCAGATATCGACGGCATAGGTGTACTCTTGAGCCCCGAACAGCAGTTCAGGTGCGCGGTACCATCTAAGAACGGTCAGTGACATGGATGAAGAAGACTTTTCAGGATGGTTCGAGTTACCTTGTAACGACTTGCGAAGTCATGGGTTTATTGGGATCGCCCCATTCGCGTGCGAGACCAAAATCAGCAATTTTCAGGACGCCGTCGCGCGTCAAGAGCAAATTGTTTGGTTTCATATCCTATAAAGGGGTGAGTAGAAAGAATATGGAGAAGAGGAAGCTGTCCCCAACATACGCGATGAAGCACAAAGTGACGGTGGCAGTGGTCCAAACCACGCAAGGTCATGAGCATCCAGGACTTGATATCTGCGGGCATGAATAAGATCGTCTTATCCTTGATCACCTGCTCCAAATCGGATTCCAGGTACTCTAGCACAAGGTTCAGGTTCGTTTTATGCGAGAAGACGTCAATCAACTTATCAGAGTCAGTTCAAAGTATGTCACACTATGTTTAGCTTCTGTTACCTCAATCACGTTGGCGTGCCGCAGCTCTTGAAGATGCTTCACTTCGCGAATGGCGGTTAAGTCGAGACCATCCTTGAACTGGCCCATTTTGATCTTTTTGATGGCAACTTGGCGACCGGTGGACACCTGCGTACCTAAATGCAAAAGATCAGCCCACGATCGTCAGGATGGGATCCAATCCAACGTGAATGATCTCGAATGGTGTCGGTTGGTTGGGGTTACGTACCACGGTAGACGACGGCGTAGGTACCCTCACCGACCTTGAGCGTCTTTTGGTAGCGTCTCTCGGTTGTTCTGTTTCTCTCGTCGGCTGCCTCGCTGTCCATGGCTTGCTGATGGAGTGAGTTTATGTGGATCGCGTTCAAGAAAAAGAAGTCAGATCCATGCGCTTCAATTTCGCAGGTGCGCTTTTCTTCCTATGACAGTATCTGAGCGGCGTTCTTCTATTTTTTTTCCCAGTAAGTGAAAAGACAATATGATACCTCTGATACAAAAGAGCTTGTTATTGTCTCCATATGCTGATCTATGCCCTGAAAGTTGATAGCTGTCTTTGCCATATTCCCGCCACCATATATCACTCATTAATTTTACTACGGCTGCAAATGATGTGCTAAAAACAAAAAAAGACCTTGCTAGATAATTGAAATAGCACTAGCTGAAATATTCTCGTGTACTAATAGATTATGAGACAGCAAAGTCGATGGACTTATTGAGAATGACTTCGGCTTTGTGACCGGTTCTGCCAATGGTTTCTAGAACACCCGGTTTTCGATATAATATTAGTCGCCTCCATCCACTTGTTGACTCGTGCCCATGCGTGTTCGTATGTCTTGTGAGTCCGTCGTGGTTAAGGGCGCGCTCCGGTCTCAATTGAGCTCGCAGGTGGTTGACACTTATCTCGTACATTAATAGATCGGTCCTTAGGCAATACGTCGTCCAGGTGCCATTAGACGAATCTAAATTACTTATCAAAAGATAGAAAACCTCATATCCTTCGATTGTCGGTGCGAGGCACGAACCCACTCTGCTGTTAGGGTTCCACTCATGATATCGAGTGGCAGGACATGCTATCGCAATCTCCTCTCAAATGACGTAGCGAATTCTCAGTATATTACTTCTGCATGGATATGTCTGTGCGTACAGCATCAATCACGTTTGTTAAGCGGTAGAGTAGTTTGTTTAGTGTGGTAAGGTAATAGGGAAGGGCAATGTTCGGCCTCCTGCATTCGGTTTGGGTGTGATTCATGCAAGGCGTAATGAAACATCTTTCGTGTGAATCTGCAACCTACAAGGATAAGACAACAGAACATCTTTTAAAGAGAACAAAAGGTTAAGCATGCTCAAGAGACTCTTGCTTTCAAACCATCGTAAACAGCAAGAAAAGAATGCAGATACTTACTCAACCACTCAAAGGGTGACACAAAAGATGCGTCGCATGAAAAAAGAGAGAAAAAAAAGAAAGAAATTACCCGCCTTTTCCTCTCTTTATTGTTCTTTATCATTTTCACTATTGCATATAAAAAAAAAGAATGGGTGCCTCTTAGCCGTCCTACCCAAAGGTAGTCCGTTGCCCGAGAATGATCGCGTGGAGATGGGCACCCGTCAATTCCCTAGCCCTGTAGTCAGCAACACACACCCGGTGGATCACGTCCTTAACAACCTGCCAACGAAGGCTAAACCTCTGAGCAAAGGCCATTGGTATAATACCTGGCCCCTCCTCCTCTT
>JAMAMT010000085.1:0-107659 GCA_023630325.1 Syncephalastrum sp. PYS2702
GTAGCCATCAGAAAAGGTTAATATGTCTTAGACGCATATGGACTGGGAAGGCTCAGCCAAGGAGTATGACGATAGGCACGAAGAACATCTGAAAAAAATCAGCCAGGGACTATCAGTAATGGGTTGCTGACGTCTATACGTAGGTTTAATGGGAGCAAGACAGAATGGATAAACTGTGGAGAACAGAATCCAAATGGGAGAGTGAGCAGAAGTACAAGATTGACGGATCTAATACAAGACAGAAGGAGCTACCTCTATGGGTCAGAAACCTATTCGGCTTAGTGATTGGGCATCTGGCGTCTTCATACCTGCGAGGCAGAGGTAGGGCAGAGGCTTGCCAGAAATCAGGTGGGCTTTAACTTATGATCGACTAAAAATAGACGAGGATGGACAGAGGATTTGACGATGGATTATTGGATATCGCTTGTTACTTGAAATGTTGAACTTTGCACGTGTGTAGAATCTGCTTATGACAACAATAAGTTTGAATTAAATATACAAGAGTCATTTTTGTGAAATTCCTTTTGATTAAATTTGCATCTCTTACATAAGCTTCTCTCTAGTAAAAGGATATAACACATATTATAGAAGGATCCATGATCATGAAGAAAATATATATACAAATCTATGCTATACTTGATGATGGTACTACTGCTATGAGAGAACCACAAAAATTATATTAATTTACTAGAATAAGAAGTATAATCATAGTAACAAGAACAAAAGATTAAGTAGTTCTACTATGTAAATGAGGATATAGCTTTCACAACTGCTCTAAATATTTTGGAGACTGATTCTTGTATTACAAAATTTAAAACTCCATTTGTAAAGGTAAATCAGCCAAGTACTCCTACGGGAACCTTGAGGTGAGACAACAAATGCTGTGATCAATCTTCCTCGGATTCTATTAGTTTATGATAATACAAACCAAACAGCGATCAGATCAAGGGAAGAATGGGTAGGTGGTTGAGTATCTCGGTTTACTGTACCCCAACGGACTGAGTGATTATAGCACTAATTATAATTAACAGGATTACATGTGTACGCAGTGGATAATCTAACGGTTCTCCACGCGCACGTCAGAATAGTTTAGACTTTGGAGAAATATAATTCGCAAAGCCCTAGGTTTGCATTGCTGTGTTTATTGTGCTCATAAGTCGGTATGTATAGATAATAGCCTTCTGCCCCTAAGGTTATACACTTTTGCCATTATCGCCCCTACATAGCTGCAGATCTATTTTGTCAACACATACACGTATGTTTTCTCAGCTCCAGAGAACGTGCAAGGACTTTAAAACTACGGCTCCTCTGCAGATTCCTCGGCTCTTCGATCGCAAAAAAAAAAATTTGATGTCTTAAGCATTGCAGTACCGGCGCAATTGCTTAAACATATACGGCGCAGAAAGAGGTGATAAACTCAAATGAATAATTGTCGGCTTATTAATGTGACTATGTTACATACGATCACGTTAACCAGCCAACAACTTGTTGGAGTATAAAATTATTGGGCGAATACTGTGTACATATCATTAAATTCTTTTCGTCAGGCTGCAAACCAAAGACAGCTTCATAAGTATCAGTATTAAAGCTCCCAATAAGTACCCGGTGCCCGTAAATATCTTGTAGCTAAAGAAATTGGATGATACGCGTTGTTCTATGGCGCCTGCGAAGGTGGGTCCGAACATCGATGCGGTCGTCAACAGCATAAATAGCGAAATACCACCCTCCAATTTCTCCAATGTCGTGACAATGGCAGTAATCGAGGAAGCTAATCGAATAGTTAATGGAATAAAGGGAATAGTAGTTCCTGCACGCAGCTATAACCACCGGTTTACGTACTAAGGGTTAAAAATGTCCCGGCAAAAAATCCACAGACAGCGGCTGCTGCTGCTAGAGTACCGAAATCAGTTGCGAATACCCAAATGAAGAAGCAGCCAAGACTCGTGGATATGGTATAGATGATCAATGTGTTAACATGTCCTATGGTGTCGGCCAAAAACCTTTAAATTTTTTGTTTTCCATGAGTGAGTTTAAGAACGCCACAGCACGCCATACGTAATAGCACAGAACTCACCCTGCGAGATAGCGTCCAGCTAAATTTGTGCCAGAAAAGAGGGAAAGCAGTGCAGATCCGCGAGCTGAATCAATACCAAGGTGTGTCGCATTTGCTACAGGATATAGTAAAAATTCGTCATTTCTTGCACAACTCAACCCATTGTTTGAACGTACAAGGAAGGTAGACAAAGGGAACAAAATAGCTGCATTGTATAAATAAATATGCTGCACACCATAAAATGAACGGTAGACACCAGAGAAGATCGAGCTGGAAGAAAGACTTGAAAGAAGGCATCTTTGCCTTGGTCACAGAACGATTTCTGATTAGGCACGTCGCTGTCACACCGCATGTAAGTGCAATAAGAGCGAGTACTCTGCAGCACCTGCATCATGGCATATAGTCATGAATGCACGCTGTTAGTGATCATCGCTTGCTAATAGGTGAGATGACTTACCAGTTGATATCATAGCGACTAATGATAGCATTCATAACAGGCGGTAGAACAAACCCTCCAATAGGAGCCCCTGAAGAGGCAATTGCAAGTGCGAGACCGCGTCGTTTGTTGAACCATAGAGGAATCACCGCTAGGCCATTCTGAAGAAATAAACATTTGGCAGAATGGTTTGAGTGTACACACGTATGAATACAATTACGATAATTTAAAACATGGATTGTATACATATAGCTCCTACCGTACATAGAATATAATTGATGATCCGGTCCCGTACAGTAAGCCCAATGTGATGTAAAGTTGCCATATCTGTCGAGAAATAGGTTTGCGAAGTTCTTTTCTGATCAAGAAAGCTGGAGCTGTACCTCCTTGCACGATCCTGTCAGGACCAGACCAGTCGTACAAAATAAAGCGCCTATTAGCATTGAGATGCGGGTATTTGTGAAAGCGAGTAGCACTTGTGCCAACGGTCCCAGCAAGTTTGTCACAACGTTCATCATTGTTGCCACCAGAGAAAGCTGTACCGTCTTTCCGGGGTATACAGATTGCTCGTAATGATCTTGCATAACACCTAAAAAATGATCATCGTGAGTAAAGCTACTGCATGACAGATAGAGCGTAATCACCCCTGAAGATTAATTGATGCCATTAAGTGAACGTGTCAAGAGTTGAGCATTACGTAAGTTTATAGTCATTATGTATACATTGCCCTCGAAAGCGCACGTACCAGCACTCAACCATCGTCATACAAGGAATTTCAATGAGACAAATGGCAATAGCTATGATCCATCCATAGCCTCCATCCATATTTTCATAAGCATCATCGAAATCTTCTGTATTGTGGTTCTCAGAAGCATAGCCATCATTTTGACATATGCTGTTTGACCGGATGCTCGAGTCCTCGGTGTGCTCTACTGAAAGGGCTTCTGGTAGCATATTACTCTTGTGCCCTCGCATCTTGTACATGAGTTAGTATGCCACTTTCGTATCGCGAGAGAGAAAAAGGACCCATACATGTGTACGTGGACAGGAAAACGGTGGGGATAAGGAAGACAGAAAAGGGTGGTGAAAGGATCATCTTGAAGGATACATACAGTTTTTGCTTCCACAGGAGCAGACACATAGGAGAGTTAATGGTGAACGGCGATGTATCGGATATGCACATGTACACACATCTACACGATTGGGGCAAAAAGCTCCCTGTGGCAGTGCGTCACAGATCTAGTTCATACTATAAACCTATAGAGCACCGCTGGAGACTCAGGGGCTGCATGCATGTCAGCCACTGAGGGGCTCCTAATACATATACAAATATAAATGTTTATGTACGGTTGAGGAAAAACATCCTAACTACGAAGTATTATCCCCGCTTGAATGTTATTATATTTTGAGAATAACTTCCATCCGCTAAGGTTCAGTTTGGTAGAAGTAACAATGTGGGCCAAGTAACAATTTCGGAACAGCACGTGCGGCGGGCGGACCAAAGGCACAGCACGTATTGCCATGTTGAAAACTTCTATGCCACTTATGCGTACTATATTAGCGCAACTATTCTCACAACGATACTACTGCAATTCAAGTACGGACAGAACTTGGCTCTCTATATACCCTTCACCTAATCCGTATCCGACACAAGAAACTGGCCGCAGACAAGACCGCTATTAAGGCAGAGTCATCCATAGGTCAGTTCAAGCTGAGTTGTATAAGCTAGGTAGAGCAACGTTAACTTTTACGAGTGTTCGTTTATGCAAACACAACGAACATGGCAACAAAATGTAAGGCGGAGGATACGCCAGGATGCCGATGAGAGAAACAGTCATCTAAAGCACGCTGTTTGTATCCTTACAATGCTCACATCGAACATACGCCGATGAGGCGCTTTGTTCAGACAATCGAATGTTTGGGTGGCGATTTTCGAGCTGACCACTACGATAGTAAATAAATTTGATCTGAATGCCAGTATACCGATGATCCGGCACATCCTTATAAGGAAGATAGATCAGTTTAAAATATACCTCGATTGTCATCTTGCCCTGATTACTAAGAGACACTAAGATCAAAAGTGTGATTACAAACATTGGCAGGATAGACTCTTCCAAATCTGTCCCAGCACCCATTCCTGACAAGGCCTCTACGTCGAGTAAACCACTGTAGTGCTACTTGGCGTTGTCTTGTAGCAGATCATGAGTGTAACAGTAGGGAAGACTGAACTCACTGTAAAAAGAAACGAAGAACCTATACCAAAGAGTAAACCCTGTGTCATATATAGGTGCCATACCTATGGCGGCAACTATCTACAAATTATGAGACGGTTTCATCTCTAAACCATGGTCACTTACATCCGTGGCAAAGTTCAGCTGAATTTGCAAATGTTAGTCCTGTACGACACCTTCAAAAAGTTAACGTTTGCCTGCCTTCCGTACTTGGATCATCACATGTGCTATTAGTTCACCCATGAAGGTCAAAAGTATTTAGCAGTTTAGTTGACGGGGTCATCTTTGAGAGTATGAGGCATTTCTTTAGACGCGCCAGCGGATTCCAAAACCACAAGGAAAGCAACTGCTGCAAATTCCAGCCGCTATTATTAGCTAGCCACGCCCTCCATTGTGGTTATCGTCTTCTTCAGAACACGACGAAAAGGAAAGCTCATCTCTGTAAGGTTAATGTTGCTGCGACGGATGCTTCAGCTTTAGTGCACTTCATCGAGATATGGTAAAAAAAAAAAATCAAATGCTGCATGCATATAGTATTAATACGAACGGTATGCTCCCTTCCGCTCCGTCGATTGTTGCATTTTTACGGATGTAAATACCGTGTTGCGTGAATCTTTTCCGTTAAAGTCCGGCATGAGATCGGCTCGCAAAAGATGCGACAGAATATCAGACCCTGCATATTACGAAGGGATTTCTAGATAGCAGAACCATAGAAGAATTACTGTGCATTGTGGGCATCTATATAACGTCGTGTATGGAGCTTTTTTTGTGCAGTGGTATACCCGAGATCCAGAGCCATCATCATACATGCACTCTCACTTCTGATTGGTCAAGCTTCTGTTGCGATTTCCATAACAAGCAGGGGCGCCTTTGTCGGCCCGTCTTTCCCGACTCTATTCTGCGCTATATTCTTTATTATGCTGTACAAAGCTGTCATTCCTGCGAGCGTGTATCATGTCCTTCTTGCTCATGCGCTCTCTACAGAAAACGTAGGTTATATCATTTGGCTGCAGCTTACTCCACCCATCTACTCCTCACTCACATCTGGGCGATCAGGAAGAGATTATCGGTATGCTCATTGGCGATTGGGAGGTGAGTGCCTTTAACCGACCAGGCTTTTCGTGCTCTCATACCTAGACAGGATCTACCGAGCCATAATCCGTTCATGAAGGCCAGAACAACTGCATGGGTGCGTTCTGTGTCTTTGTTGACACGCTCTGATAAACGCAAAGACAGAGTCGAAATTGCCCCTGAGCAACTCCATTTGGCTGCCTTACAGGCAGAGGTACACAGTTTAACAGAACAATTGCAGTCTCTATCTCATTTAGGATGAATAGGAAGCAAGCGCTAAACTAGGACGAGCAGTACGCGTTATGGGATGGGTAATAGTAACTCAATTCTGTATCACTATCTGTGTACTGACTATTGTCTTTAGTATCATAGTCATCCGCATATCACGGTCTTTCCTTCCCACGTCGGTTAGTTGACTTTAATTCCCGTTTACCTCTGCTAATATATATACTTATAGATTTAAATACACAGCTATCGCAACAATACCTTGATACCCGCTTTTTTGGCATCATTATATCTTGCTTTGACAGTCAGTCTGACGCTGTAAGAGACTTCGCAACTGTGTATACCGACAATTGACACTCATTCCATCGTAGTCTCAGCGCGTACAGATAACTTGTTTTCAGTCAGAAACTCTTCACAATGGAACGTAGGTGCTTCTGCTTTCTGTTATGAAGATATTTTGCTCACCCAGAATAGGACACTTCATGTCAATGTCCCGCTCGAGATTGTGCCCGACAATGCATTCCCTTCCCTCAAACATGAGCAGGCGTTGATGCGCGAAACCTTCTTTGACCTACCCCTACGCATGTATGAAGAGCATAAGTCCGAGTTTGAGGCGGCTACCAAGCGGATACACTACCACATTCAAAGAGAAACGAATGCTGAACAGCACGATGAAGTGTATGTATTCTTGAGTTTTCGAAATTGTAATATGAACAGTTATTGTAGGAATGAGCAACAAAAGCCGCTGGCAAACGTCGTGACAGATATCTACAATGCAGGAGTCTATGGCCAATCGATTACCCATCTCGTCGATAATGTCATTTGTCCAGCGACGCAGCTTCTCGAGCTTAAATCCAAAGCACTAACTCAAGAGGTAATGCTACCGTGTGATATTCATATCTGTTCTAACGACCAGTATTCTTGACAGATGCGGCTGCTAGAGACAAAACGGGATGAGCTGTTGAGCCAGTTAAACAATGATCTCATGACGTTCGAGTGAAACATGCACACTTCATTTTATTCTTTCATGTAATCTACTATGTGTCAGATACTTTTCTTCCTGTCTCTTTGGGGTCATGGACTTAGATGCTATCCGCAGAGATTTCCATCCGCTTTGGTACATACTATACCGGTTGTCCTTTAGGAAATATAGCTACCTTCTATTGACATTTTGAGAAAGGTATGCAGCCACGCTGAGAACGTCAGGGCTGTGCTGTAGGCAGCTGGCGAAAAAAGATATCATTGCGTTGAACCTCGCCGATTTGTGGTGTGTATATGAACACTACGAAATCACCTTGTTCACGGTTTTTTAGTGCAAAGATTGTAAACGCTGGAGAGCACCGAGTGAACTCGCTGTGCGTCGATGCGCGGCTCTTGCAGGGCTTGACTTCTCTGTTACAGCGGCAAACCAACTTCGTCTACGGTATGCACATCACGCATGACTTGAGTTTCATGGCATTTCTATATATGTCTCTGATAGTATCAAAGGGGATGTTTTGAAGCTGTCCACACGCCTTGAGCGCGATCTCATGGGCTTGAGTCCAGGGTACACTGACATGCCTCGATCCAAAGCAAGGTACATAACAGATACTCCTTCATACGGATCGCATTAGACTAGTATTTCTTTCTTGACAGTCGGCGCCAAATCACACTGAGCGATGCGCAGGATGAGTTCCTCTTTCTGGATCAAGAGTGGCGAGCTGATACGAATATACTGGATGGCTTGACTCACTTTTTAGAGGTAAAGGTCTTTCGGAAAAACAACATGTCTCACAACACAGCCATATCTGCTGCAGGTCCAGCAAGACGTGTCGGATAATCTTTTGACTTCGCTGCAAGATGCAGATCATGGAGACAGCGCGGTATTACCAGGTGCAGACCTACCACTGCAAGTCGCGGATTTGGAAAACGACGCAGACACCGACATAATGCTGACAGTCAATAACATTTCGGATACACCTGCTGAAGATATACATCATGCTGCTCCTGCATATGAGGATCATCAGAATGATTTAGCAATCGCAGCAGAAAATGCACAGCTTATGGATTCGATGGACGCTGGTTTTGACGATCACTGGTCAGATCTCTATCCCAGCCCGGACGAACTTGCAGCTGCAGCCGAGGAGCATGCGCGGGACATATTGAGCGAGACATGGACAGATAACAGCGCACAGCTGTCTCAAGTGCCATCAGGCAGCGGACGCTCGCAAAACATGTCGGCTAAAAATGCAGGGTTATCCAAGATGGCACCCAGGGCAAGTTGCTTACAAGGCTCGCCTTTTCTCAACGTGTTTATTTGTCATAACATGCATTGTCTGTGCTTTAACAGGGGGATACAGAGCACTTAGGTCGCATTTATGATAGCGACGGCTCGAACAATCCTCCATGGATTGTCGACTTTCCTCTGCCATTTGCGCACTCGCGAGAGACGGTCGATTACTCAGGTATTGTACCTGATGAAGCTGATACGCGCAGTACGACTACGCAGGATGGTCAGGAAAACGACCACGAGGTGCCTCACCGGCGTCAAGAAGCACGTCATCGACGAGGTCTAAGAGCCGACGACGAAGATGGGCTTATGCTCCCCAACAGGTTTTACCACAATCATAATAATCTGGTCCGGTACCCGGCAGGAACAGCAACAGTAGCAAGACCCCGTTGTCGGAAAAAGAAGGTTCGGAATATGTGTTAGAAAGGATAAGCGCACTCAACTTTTATGCTCTGACAGATTCACCCTCCTAATCCACTTGTGCCCCGCGTCTTTGGTATACGAGCATGGCAAACTATTCCATGCTGCGTTGCTTACATTGTATCTCTAGTCAATATTCCTACCTCAATTTGGGAAGCGCGACGTACAAACATCTGGGCCAAAAGACACGAAGAAGTACAGGCAGAAGTAGCGCGACAAGAACAGCAGCGCGCACCATCCGAACGATCGTCATTCAGTGGTCGTCTGCTTACGCCCAGACTGGGAACACGGAGTTCTGACGGTACATATTTCCCATGCAAGCATGCTGCTTTGTCAGGAAACAAATCATATCTGACTGTAGTTTATGCATACAGAGGAGCATCTCCTCAATTTGGATGAAAGCGACAACAGCAGTGGATCCGGGTACGTATGTGTGAGAATGTGTGAGAATGTGTGTGAATGCTTGTGTATGTATGTGTATGCCCATGTCTGTGTATGTGTTATAGGATTGTTTGTCATACATAGGCATGAGTCGCACTGACGTGGAATGATACTAAACATCCATCTGAAACAATCCATCATGTATACATTAGACGGCCACCTGGGCGGTTGATCCCGCCTTCTGTCATGTCGGATTCTCCGGCTCTGCCATTTACTCGCGCGGCGTATTTGCCCCTTATGGAGGAGGGCTGGGAATATGACGACATGGGCGCTTATGAATTCGACGATATCAATGGTAAAGAGCAGGAAGTCCCTTTGTTTGACATGGGAGCAAAGGCCAATCCATTACATCGGTAGTACAAATGCAATCGCAAAACGCGCTCCATGCCAGGGAGGATGAAGATCGTTCGCGTTGCGCCAGGTACGACCCCTGCGCAACATACACGTACACCATTTCTGGTGTTTTCATTCTATTTTTTGTAACAGTGTCTCATTGTTTCTGTCTATGCTGTATATGGCGTTGACAAACATAGTTTGGTGCTAAATCGCCTTCAAGGGGCTGGGGGTACACTCAGCTTCGAAGCACTGTTCCCTGCGGTCGGTGCCGGCGACGGAATGTTCCGTCGCGACGTAGCACAGGGCTTCCACTGCGTTCTGGGTAACTCTGTTTACTTGTGTGCAACTTGACCAAAAAAGACACTTATCCGCCTTTAACTTTTTATAGAGCTTGCATCGACTCAACAGCTCGTCTTGCATCAGGCTACCCCTTATGCACGCATTGATCTCTCGCTCCCACCAATGAGACAGGAGCACAGCCACAACGACGACTAGGAGCAGATAACGGTTAATGGCGTGAGGGGGTGAGATGCTGGGAAATTGGGACTCAGGGTGTGCGAAAGATCTCAAAAGTGATTACTTTCCCCCAACAAAATAAAAGAAAAGTGCTTCATGTACGTATGCACAAACAATGTCAAGTTAAAAAAAACTTGCGCGGTGTATTATGACGGAAGGAGTTGCAGTGTAAAAAAAACAGTAAAGAGCATAATATCATATGAGAAAGCATGGACAAGATAGGGCATGATATGTATATATGAGAGTATATGGAGTGACCGGGAATAGGGCATGATATAATTTTCTTTTGTCTGTTGTCTGTTGTGAACGGACCAACCAGGGGAAACCGGGATTCAAGGCGATCAAAGATTCCTGTACCTGCGCTTACCAGCGCACTTCATGGCCTGGACCTCGGGGCTTTCACGGCAACTTTGCTCGATGCGCAAGTGTCTTTTCAACGCGTCTGTTCGGGCAAATGCTTTTTTGCAGCTAACGCAGGCGTAGGGCTTATCACCTGTATGAACGCGAATGTGTCGGTGGAGATCGTGTTTCCGTGCAAAGGCACGCGAGCACCGCGGACAAAGGTACGGCCGAAGCTCGACGCGCAGGTCTTGGTCTTGTGGCTGCAGATGTCCTGGAGCGGGTGGAGTAGACATACCATGGGGATGGTGCTGGTGATGGTAATGATGGTGTGGCGACTCAAGGAGGGCGGGCTGCGGCCAAGGGGTCGAGTACGTGTTGTCGCTGGGTGAAAGTGGCGCGTAGGACATGTTGGCGGGTGGACTGGTGGTGCTGGTTGTGGTAGGATACATGTAATAAGACTCAGGTGAGGAGGACGAGGAATAGTCTGTCAATGGCAGGGGTGAAAATGGTGGTGAGGCAGAAAAAGATGATGTGGAGGATGCCAGACACGACGTGGATTCAACATTATTGGCGCTGGTTGTACTGCTACTATGGCCCGTTGCTTGCTGGTAATCATGCTGGGTAAAGTCAAACGCCAGTGGCATGACATTGTGTGTTGCTTCCGGCAAAAAGGCAATGTACATTTTTTAAAGTAGCAGCGAGAGAGACAGAGACCGTAAAGAAAAAAGAGAGAAGAAAAAGCAAGTGGTTAATGAAAAGCTTATTATATAAATGCATAGCGAATAAGAGCGACTCATCGATGCCGCCCGATAGTCCGAGAAAGGGGAAGCTGTAGACGAGAAAAAAAAATAAACAACGCACAAACATAAACATCTTGCTCTCCTTTGTTGGTGGAAAAGAGGAAAAAAAAGTTAAGCTTCGAGATACCTTGTATAATAGTCCAATTCTATACTTTATCTGTCAGCTTCGTTTTTCCATCGCATGACATGGGGTAAGGTGCGTGCGCTAAAGTGTGTGCGTGTATGTATGAGGGAACAATAATAATGAGCATATCGCGCGCGCGAGCGGTTTTGCTCCCTAAAAGGTCCAATTATTGGGATTTAATGATGTTGCTGATCATTTGCTTATTCTGTGTCCATTATGATGTTATTCAGCGTGAATCAGAAGCTTTCCCCCCACAAAGAACATCTAACGCAACAACTCCTTAAATGCGTGTGTTTGTGAGGGAAAGAGTGAGTGAGTGAGTGAGTGTGTGTGTGTGTCATCATCGTAACGTGACAGGGATCACATCTGCTTTTTGCCGATCAAGACAGTTTGTGTGACCGGCCCGTCATTCACCCGCACAAAGTACGAAACGCACCAAAAAAAAAAAAAAAAAAAAAAAAAAAAAAAAAAAAGAGAAAAAGTAAAAGGGAAAAGATAAAAAAAAGGGCATCTCATTAAAGTTGGACTGAGAGAGAGACCCCTTACATAGGCGCGTCTTTGTTTCGATCCGTTTTGTAACCAAAACGTGGACACGAACACTTTAAGGAGGGCCATGCAAACCCTGCATCTTCCATGTAAAAGACATCACCGAATAAGCTATCGAACAGTGAAAGAAGGTGGACGAAGAAGATAGGGGTTTGCAGAGATAGAAGGGTCAGAATACGGAACGTATGTTACATTACGATACATACATAGGAAAGGTAGAGGAAACAGGTGACCAATTGTGTTTAATCTAGGAGAAGCAAAAGAAGACTATACATTTTTTAATTTTTTTCTTTATGATGGTGTGTATGCGTTAAGATTAGGCAGCGGCACGCTCAAGCTCGTCATCGACCTCTTTGCGCTCAATCCAAGTCTTGGTGCACTTGGCCATAGTGGAGGAGGCGCGGGAGATGGAGTCGGTCTGGTAGAAGTTCTTGATGACAGAGGTGAGACGCTCGCCGGAGCTCTTGGCGTCCGAACGCAGGGTGGACAGACCCAACTGGGCAACCGACGGCCGCTCGATCACATCGTAGCGGGTCAATGCAGGGCTGATCTCGGACAGACGGGCGCGGATGCCGGGCAGGTCGTCGTAGGGCAGCGTGTGGCCGCTGAGCTCGGACAGGGCACGGATGATCTTCCAGTCCTCACGCGCGGCGGCGGGCGGGTTGACGCCAGCGCGCGTAATCTGTGTGCGACCCTCAGTGTTCATGTACGTCGCGTTCTTCTCAGTGAAGGCAGAGCCGGGCAGGATCACGTCGGCATACTGGGCACCGACGTCACCGTGGTGGCCCTGGTACACCACAAAGGCATCCTTGGGAATGTCGGTGGCCTGGACCTCGTCCGCGTTCAACAGGTACACGAACTTGGGCGAGGTGGAAGCGGCCTCATCAGAGGAAGGCACGAAACCAACCTCATAAGCGGCAGTACGGCTAGCAGCCTAATATCAAGGAGATAAAAAGAACTGGGATGAGCACCTGTCCTTGTATGTATATACTTATTTTTTTTTTCTTTTTACTTACACGCTGGAGCACATTGAAGCCGTTCCAGTCCTCCTGGAAGACGGTGTTCTTGTGCTTGTCGGCGAGCTCAGCCACCTTGGAGAGGAGGTACTGACCATCCTTGGAGTTCTCGACGACACCGGAGCCGACGATGATCATGGGGCGCTTAGCCTCGGCGAGACGCTTGGAGAAGGGATGCGAGCCGTCGAGGATCTTCTCGATGGCGGACGAGTCCTGGCCGACGTGAGCGTAGTCGTAGGTGAGGTCGACCTGCTCGCCAATGACGCCGAGGTCCTGGCCGTTGTGGAGGTAGGCCTTGCGCAGACGAGTGTTGAGGATGGGGGCCTCGTGGCGGGGGTTGGTGCCGACGAGGAGGACGACATCAGCATCCTCGGCACCAGCGACGGTGGAGTTGAGGACGTAGTTGGAGCGGAAGTCGTTGTTGAGGGCGGACTTCTTGGAGCCGTTGGGGGCGTCGAGGGCGAGGTTCTCGGAGCCGATGCGGTTGAACAGATCCTTCAGGGCGACCATCGACTCGGTGTCGGCGAGGTGACCGGCAACGGCCTTGGCATCGTTGCCCTGGACCTTGGCGAGCTCTGACGAGACCTTCTCGAGGGCCTTCTCCCACGAGGCAACGACGAAGCGGTCGCCGTCACGCACGAGCGGGGTGGTCAGGCGCTGGACGCGGAGACCGTCGTAGAAGAAACGCGTCTTGTCCGAGATCCACTCCTCGTTGAGTTCGTCGTTCATGCGGGGCAAGATGCGCATGACTTCGACGCCGCGGGTGTCGAGGCGAATGTTGGAGCCAATAGCGTCCGAGACATCGATGGTCTCGTACTTCTTGAGCTCCCACGGACGGGCCTTCATCTGGTAGGGCTTGGACGTCAGGGCACCGACGGGGCAGAGGTCAATGACGTTGCCGGACATTTCAGAGTCGATCGTCTTTTCAATGTAGGTGCTGATCTGCATGTCGTTACCACGGCCACTGGTGCCGAGTTCGGGCGCACCGGCGACTTCGTTAGCAAAGCGGACACAACGCGTGCACTGAATGCAACGGGTCATCTCGGTCTTGATGAGCGGACCGAAGTTCTTGTCCTCGACGGCACGCTTGCCGCGAGGCTCGTGGAAACGGCCACGATCCGAGCCGTAGCGCATGCTTTGGTCCTGGAGATCGCACTCACCACCCTGGTCACAGATGGGGCAGTCCAGAGGATGGTTGTACAGCAGGAACTCCATCACACCCTCGCGTGCCTTGTGCACCACAGGCGTGTTGGTCAGCACCTTCATGCCAGGCATCACAGGGTATGCGCACGACGCCACCGGCTTGGGCGCACGCTCCACCTGCACGAGGCACATACGGCAGTTACCCGCAACCGACAGTCGATCTACTCAATTCTTAGTATTCCCTTCGTCTACCATTCCTCGCGCCGGTCAGTTTACATACCGTGGTAGCAGAAACGAGGAATCTAATCCAATCGTGTCAATGAGAAGAAAAAAAAAAAGTACAGGCATGTAACAATGAGATTTCATTCAAGGAGTATCACGTCGATTCGCTTACGTCGACGCCGGCCTTCTCGCAAGCCTGGATAAGGGCAGAGCCTTGCTCAATCATGACCGACTTGCCATCGACAAAAACCTCGACTTCTTCCTTTTGGGATGCGGAGGCGCTGAATGCTCGTGCTGAATAATAACAACAATTAGAGAAAAAAAAACTTGAGAATGGGAGTCGAAGAGATACCTCCACCGTTCAAAAGGGCGGGAGCCCTGCGCGCAACACCAGCCTTGTTGATTACGCGCAACATTGTTCGGGAGTGGGGGGGTGTTTAAATTGTGTAAGTAGGTTGCGGTGAACGAGCCGTTATTTTGAGGTGGGCCCTCAAAACGAAAACAGTGCTGTGACGACACACCCCCGGTGGATTTTCACCCTCCGCTAATAAATACTACGACTCCTCACGTGACACATATCCTCCTGTCAAAAACCATACTCATTTGGATAGGGCATAAGGCTATTTATTTTATAAATGTAGTAGTAAATACAAAACGAAAAATGAAGAAGAAGAAGGAATGGAGACATAGGTAAGTAGAAGATAGATAGGAAGCATAACGGCATAGGAGGTTATAAACACAACTGTACACATAGTAAACAAACATATCTACTCGTCGTCTTCATCCTCGTCGTCTTCATCCTCGTCGTCTTCATCCTCGTCTATCTCGCTCTCTGATGCTGCATCTGACGAAGGTCCGTCGGAAAAGGTGTCGAGCATCTCAGATGGCTCCTTTTGCGTTACTTTGCTTGGATTTCCAGGCTTGCGAGGAAGGCACCAATGCTGGTACCGTTGGGCATGGCTGATCGTGTGCTTGTTACGGCACTCACGTCCATAGTGACAAACAGGTCGTTGGCGTATCGCTGCAGGTGTATCTGGGTCATTTTGCAGCGCGTCGCCGGTTATCATTGCGCATGCAAGGACCTGGCATGCCCCACAGACAGGTGTCTCCCGGGTTACCGCCACCAAAGGTTGCCAGCGTTGCACTACACGGGTTACCAGTTAAGTCATGCCGTCACTACTTGTGAGTGTACCATTTACTTACAGTATTTGCGAGTCTCAAGCCAGTCGTCCAAATGCTGATTCACGATTGTCTTGCAATCCGTGTTCTTCGAGATAGCGTAGGTACGTACGTTCAGAGCGTCATAGACACTAAAGTCGGATTTTGGCGGGTCAACGTTGTCGTGTCTGATCTTGACCTCACTCAATGGGCGGAGGTTCTGGCACGTCTTTTGGCAGAGACCGCAAAGACTGGTGTCGCGCACAAGCACCAGGTAGCGAATTCGGACACGAGCCTCATCGTAGACGACATACTCGTTCATGTTCACGACAGGACGGCGGAAGACTGAGGACTGGCTATAGTCGTATCGCATGCTCGGACCCAACGGAATCTTGACGCCGCTGTCGTCGTAAATACTGTTCGCTGCGTCCGGTCCCTCTTCACCGAGACCTTTGATCGAATGGTAGTCGCCTTCTTGGAACTCGGATACGTTGTAGTAGGTCTGCTCGCACACGTTCCCCAGCGCAACTTCACAGAGTGCTAAAAGCGCATAGCCCTGGTGTTGCTCCTTCTGCCCGGCGTAACCAATCGACTTGCCGAACATGTCGGCAAAATAAATACCATTACCATACAGCGATCCCTATAGCAGACCATGTCAGTCATAGTCCCTTGACCTTTGTGGGGACTTACATTGTACCCAGCTGTGGCGGGCTTAGGACGCAGACCCTGTTTGAGAATACCCATAAAGTTGGCCACGTGGGAGCCATGCCAGAGAAGCATGCGGTTTGGCGTTTCGGCATAGGGTGCAAAGCGCTCGCGCTCCTCGAAGCGGTCAATCTTGAAGAGATGCTCCACCTGCCATTGAGTGCGATGTTTTGCGGTCGTGCGGAGGTACTCGGAAACCATGGTAAAGTCTGTCATTTCCTTCGATATGTATTCGAAGCGGCACTGCAGCGCACGATAGCTGTAGTCGAGCGGGTTGATCTCGCGTGCATGATGACGTGCGGCCAAGACAACCTGGGCCGAAAAGTTGACATAACTGACATTGTTGAGACGACCCATCTCTTCGTCAATTCTGTTCTTGTTGTGTAGTGGCGAGATGCCGTGTTTCTTGTCATTGGCGCGCGGCAAGAGGCGATAGTAGGCCGTCGAGTCCTGACAGAGCTTGTGTGCGAGCTCGCGGCGCTTGGCATGCTTCTCGGCTGTATCCAGGTTAGACTGCATGCCCCTGAATTTGATCTCGTTTGCCTGGATGCGTTTCATGATCACATATGCTTGATCAATGCTGCTTTGAGGCACCTGGCCCACCGGAACGTCCAGCCCTAGCGTCTTGTATGTGTCCATCAGGAGGCCAAAGTCTGCAATGACTTGCATCGTTTCGTGGATTGGACGTGGAAGCTGCGAGGGCGCGACTGCGAGTTCATCTGCGAGGTCCAGCGGACGCAGCACTGGCAATTTGCGCTGAGGACGGGCCCGGATCAACTCAAATCGGCTTGGCTTCGATTCAAACTTTCCCTCGAGATAATCGTCCCAGACGTTACCAGTCTTGGAGCGGAAGATGGAGCGGAACTCTGCCACGGCCTCTGGTTGCGTCAGATAGGGTGTCTTTTGGTGCATGCCCTCCTCGCCAAAGGCTCCCCAGCGCGTCCACAACACATAAACATCCAGGACAGTGTTGTAGATTACCGACATCTTGTAGAACCTATATGCTTCATTAGTTAAATGAATATGAAAAGGGGACAAGCAGAACTCACATGTTGTAGCTACTGTAAGAGTTGATATCGATCTTTTGCAGCATGATGTCCAGGGGTCGGTCCATATGGGACTCATCATAGACAAGGCGTCCGTAGGTCTGCATTCCCGAGTAGCTGTCAATCTTATCTTGCTCGTCCTTGTCTTTCGGCTCATCATCAGGCTTGGCTTTTTCCTTCTCCTGGCGCTCCAGTGCTGCACGCTCGGCCTCGGCAGCATCTTCCAATTCTTGCGTCGGAATAAAGTCGTTGTCTTGTTCCATAGCGTCCTCCATGTCTTGGTCGGCATCTGCAGGCGCAGCACCAAGTTCAATAAGCAACTGGTACAGCAAGTCGTGGCGCTGGCGACATGCATAGTCAGCCGGTCGAAGACCTGAACCCAGCCGATATTAGCCCTTGTTCATAGCTTCTCCTGTGGATCCTTACCTTGATGATCAGCCTTTTCAAAAACGGTCAGATAGGAGTCGCCCATTGCTTTTTGCAGATACTTGAGCATCTCGACGTTCTGGTACGAATAGCCTTGGGCGGACCGCACTGCAAACGAAACGATAGTGGCGCCGTCTTGATCCGTCATATGCCAGTCCACGTTACCCGTATGCTCGCAGAGCTTTTGGAGGATGGCCAGGTCATTTTGAGCGACCGCGTGGAAGAAGGCGTTCACAGGTCCTTGCGGCTTGTACAGGCTGTCGCGGTCTGTCGCAGCGCTGAGGACGGTCGGATCAGCCCCCAGCTCGAGGAGGCGGTCCACCACCACGGTGTCGTGCTCTCGTATAAAGTACTCGAGCGGTGTCATTTGGGTAACAGGATCCGGATGACTCACTTGGACCGAAGGTACACGCAAAAGGCGCTCCCAGATGGACGGCTGTATAATATAAGAAGGATATGAGCAAGGGGTTGCCTAACCTCCACTATACATACCAAGTCGTGCTTCAGCTTCTTGTCGAAAAGATAGGTGTAGAAGATGGACCGGCCGGATGTCTTCTCTGTCCGGTTCACATCCACGGCATAGTCGAGCATCAGCTTGAGTCGATCGTTGTCGCCTTGACGGGAAAAGTACAGAAAGGCGGATGCGCCCTTGAAAGGCTTGACCTCGGGCCCATAGACGTTCAGATCAGCGCCGCTCTTGACAAGGAGTGGGAAGAGATTTCTGTCGGCTACCAGTAAGGGCGGCAACATCACCATGGTTCTAATGCCCTCATACTTGAGTGAGATACGCGAAGGTGTGCTCACGCAGGCGCCAGCCGCGACAATAGCCGATAGCGTGTCGGAGTAGCCACGTTGACAGCACCACATGATGGCATTACCACGATCGTGGGGTGTATCGTCATCAAGAGCCGCACCGGCTTGAAGCAAATGCTGCACGAGCACAGTGTTGTTCGCCTTGGTCGCGGCGAGAAGAACCGAATCGTGCGCCTTGCTTGAGAGGTTGACCTGTGCACCGGCTTCCAAGAGGATCTAATGTTGAAGCAACTTGATAAGGCACAGTGGTCTTGAAGCGGTCTCATCCATACCTTGGCACTCTCAGCCTGGCCCCAGGCAGCCGCATACCAGAGCTCGGTGCGTCCTTCATTGTCCGTCACATTAGGTGTGTGTCGTCCGCAGAGATGCCGTAAAAGGGTGTTCTGGCCGTGCTTGGCAGCGTAATGCATTGGTGAGCAACCTTCCGCATCGAGGGCAGAAGAGTCGACGGGCAGCACGTTGAGATACTTGTCAGTTAGCTCGAATAGATATTCGTCCCAGATTTTACTAAGCAAGGATGAGTCAGTTTTGTCCTCTTAAATAATCGCTCGCTTACTAGTTGAAAGGAGTGAAGTTGGCAATGAGATGCCAGATCGTTTGCTTCTTGTCGGTCACGCCCGCAAGATCCTTCGTCTCGGCCGCCTCAAATAGGGCTTCAGCAATCTGGAATTTGCCGTTCTTGAGTGCATCATGGATCGCCTCTGTATATGCTTCAGCCATAGAACATGAAAAGACATATCTCACTTAATACCTAGCACGCTCGGCTTGCGACGCATAATCACATAGGCCATGTTGATGTAGTTCTTGGACAAGCTATAGCTAAATGTCGTATCCGGTTCTTCCTTGGCATCGGTATCGGGCAAAATCAGGCGACCTTGGTGCGCGTTCGCTCCTCGGTCGCTCAGCATCACCGCGAGATCGACGTGCTCATAACGCAGAGCAAGTTGCAAAGGCGTGTTCTGTCAACACGTCAGCCTCGCTTTCGTATCCCATAGTTTGCCTTACCTCATCGTGATCGGGCACATTTAATGGAGCGTTCTTTTCGAGGAGTGTCGACGTGCAGGAAAAGGCGCCCAGGCAGGCCGCATAGTGGAGTGGTGTCCGTCCAAATACGTCAGCCAGGTTGAGCGTGGCATGTGGGGCCATCTGAACGAGGAACAGCAGCAGGTTGATAGGGTCGTACTTGGCAGGCAGACGCTTCTCTTTCTCCCAGTTCAGGTCAATCCAAATATTAAGCTGGTTTGCAACATTCTCATCGTCTACAGGCACGGGCTCTTTGGGTTCTTGCTCTTGCTTGCGTTCCTCGTAGTACTTGATGATCAGAGTTTCGAGATAGCTGTCGTGCTCAGCATCACCTAGACGTGCGAAGCGCTCACGAAACGAATTGACAGTGTTGAGGTGCTTGCGCTCAGCGGCTCGTTCTTCCTTCATCTGTTGCACACGTTTGTACGCTTGTACGGTTTTGCGCATGTCTGGGATGAGATTCAGGTGCACAAAAATCGTGTGAATAGGCGTGCGTCCTTCACAAAAAATCATAATATGAGACACGAGGTGAAATTCTCTCTTTCGGAACCTACCGAGGATATCGGTTGCATTGATATCAGCGCCAGAAGCAAGCAAGACTCGCTCAACCTTCATGGATGCATTCGTCATCGCCTTTGTACTTTCGATCGCGAGGTGCAAAGGTGTTTGCTGGCGTCCGTTGACGGCTTTGGCATCTGCGCCATGGTCGAGGAGGAGTTTCACTAGATGGGTGTTGTCCGACTCAACAGCATAATGCAACACAGAGTTGCCCTGCTCATCTTTGTAGTTTGCGTCCGCTTGATGGGCAAGAAGGAGCTCCACCACTTTGACATGACCATGCTTGGCCGCTAGAGCGAGGGCAGAAGGTGTATCTGTCTCGATCGCATTGGGGTCGGTACAGATAAGGAGGGTTTGCACCGCGTCGAGATTACCGCGCTCGGCGGCACACGCCAAAGCCTTCGCGTCGCTCACAGGATGCTTCTTGACGTCGGCCAGGACCATAGTAACGATCTCGAGGTTCTCGTGACTGCAGACCATGGACAAAACCGTATCCTTGTCTGATTTTAAACATTAGAACGAGAAGGAGGCTGCCTTTCCGTTTTCCAGTTACCTTGGTGTTTCACCGAGTAGTCAATGACGTGCTGTGATTTTTCGAGCAAGAGCTGCATGATGTCTGCTGAACAAAGCTCCAGCGCCTTGATAAACGGGGACTGCTTGCTCTTATCGAGCAGATTGACGTTAGCACCCGCGTTGAGGAGTACCTCGAGACCCTTCAGGTCGCGCTTGTCTTTGTTGGAGTGAAGATGATGGATAACGTGCATGAGCGCTGTAGACCCGTTCTTGTCGCGTGTATCGACGCTCGTGAGTGAGCCAGAGCACAGGATCGCGAGGTTCTCGGTATGGCCGCTCTTGGCGGCTTGGATCAAAACCGTATCGCCCGATGTATCGTCGCGCTGACACGGGTTGGCACCATACTGCATGAACACACGGAGGGTGTCAGGCAGAAGCTGCGAAAAGTCGGGTTTGATAATGTTGTATATCTTTTTGCTGTACTCAATGATATTGAGGCTGCGGCTGGGCAAGTAATCGAGGACGTTATCGCGTTTGATAAAGTATGCGAGCTGCATGGCGGTAGCACGCTGCTTTTTGTCACCCAAATCAATGGTCTGGCATGGATCACAACCTTGTTTGAGGAGATACTCGATTAACCCGGCGTGCTGCGTGGTGGCGGCTGGATATTTTTTTCAAAAAGTCAGTGTAGGTGCTAGAGAAATGAAGAATACACTTACCAAGGTGCAAAGCAGTATCACCTGTCTCCTTCGGATAGTCAGAAACAGGTCGCTTTGGGTTGGTCTTGAAAAAGCCCTTGGGTAACTGGACGGTTGCACGCATATCGGGCTTGTATAACTGAATGAACCGATCCATCAGCTCGAACCAAGCATCGAAATGAAACTTAAAGACAGCGTTGGGGCGCTCGGTCGTGGCCTCGTCTGCAGCAGATCGGTATGACAATTTGGCCCTGACACGATTCTTCATGGTGGTTACGACTTCACGCTGGTGAGCCACGACGGATTTTGTACCGAGCAAGAAGGGAGGATAGCCATCGTGGTCTGGCTGGTTGATCAGCGACGCGATCGTTTCAGGCACAGGCAGAGCGCACGCGGTTTCCCAGACGGCGTAGGCGGCCTCTCGCCGACGCTCGTTCATGATCTTTTCCTGTTCATCGGCGTAGTCTTGGTCGTTGTACCGCTGGGCGATCATGCAAAGGTAATGGTAGAAGTTGCGACCCTTGGTATCGATGGCTTGGGCCGGGTCGGCGCCGTGTTTGAGAAGCGTGCACACCATGAAGTCGTTTTGAGCATGCATCGCCACAGCCAGGGGAGTCTGACCTGTCAAGTTCTTTGCATCGATAATGGCATTATCGCGGATCAAGAGCTCAGCGAGTTGCTGTTGGTATGCCAGGCCGTCACGGTCATCGAACTCCAGCTCTGGTTTGTATCCGTCTTCTCTGTATCCCACTGGGCGATGCTTCCAAAAGTCGTTGGTGCGTGCCAACACATGCAATGGCGTGTCGCCTGCAGAAGAAGCAAAAAATCAGTTCATACACGCTCTTCCTACTCATCTGGGTGCATGTATATATATTACCTTTAATGGATACCATGTTGATGTCAGCGTGCTTGGAAATGAGGAGACGAGCCTTGCGGAGGATCTGGTCAACCTCGACTGGGCTGGACGCGACCTCGGCGACGCAGTGGTGAAGCATAGTCATACCCTCCTGGTCCTTGAAATTGACATCCACCGACGTGTTCTCCAGCAAGTATGTAACAATGGCTAAATGACCCTTGAGGTTCGCAGCCGAACAGGCAGTTGTACGCCAGACGTTCGCCGCAGCAGGATCCGCTTGACCAAGTTCGAGAAGCATCTGAACGGTGGCGAGGTGACCGAACGCAGCCGCATAATGAATAGGTCGGTTGTCTGAAGAATCACCGGCATTGGCATCGACACCTTGCTGGAGCAGATGCCGGACGACGCCAGTATGTCCGTTGCGAGCCGCGAGGAGCAGAGGGGTGCGGCTATAGCGATCGGCACTTTCAGGATCTGCGCCTTGTTCGAGGAGGTACTGCACGCAGTCAAGGTGACCACGCAGTGCGGCGTACTGGAGGGGTGTCGACTGTTGGCTATCCAGGATATCGATTGTGGCACCACACTCGACCAAGACGCGGCAGGCATCGAGGTGACCGAAGTATGCCGCATAATGCAGAGCACGGAACTTTTGACGCAACAGGGTCTGGTCGGCATGCTCCGTCGAGGGCAGATTGTCCTTGGTCAGGGACTTGAGAATGACACGGATGTTGGCAGCGCGACCAAAGCGGGCGGCCTGGATCAGGGGCGTAAGCTTGAACCTGTCGCCGAGATTCAAGTTGACTTCGTCAAAGCCCGTCAGATACTCAATGCAGGCCGGGGTGGCACTCGCAGCCGCAAAATGGGCGACGGTACGGCCATATTCGTCCATTTCTGTACGCTCGCTCGGCGTCAGCTGCTCGTAGAGTTCTTTGAGGTAGTCTGCAGACGAGTGGATGGCGGCGCACTCAAGGGGCGTGATGCTGCCTGCATCCGCGGCCTTCTTGAGAATTTGGGGGCGTCGATAGGCCTCGAGCTTCTTTCCGTCGGTAAACTGTATCCGAGATATATGAGTAAGTATCATACAAGTATCACCTGTTCTTTTTCTTACTTGGAGAACGTTAGCGTGGAGGTGGTTAAATCCAGTACCGTACTTCGAAGAGGAAACAATCTTGGCTGCAAGGCATTGATTACCCGAAGCAACGCAAAAGTAGAACGCCTTTTGATACAGGTTGTAGCCTTGTGCAGAGATAAAGGACTCCAGCATATGCGGCTTCACGCGCGAATCCTGAATGATGACCCAGGCACGCAGGTCGAGAGCGTGCTTGAGACGATCGATATCGACCTCGAGCGGCACAGAAGTGGGATAACGGAAGAAAGCGGAATTGCCCTGCCGGTTGCCACGCGACTCGTTCACCCGTCTACAAGCAGTAGCTCAATATGTCTCTCTTATAGCAGTTTCCAATGTTTCCCTTACCTGACTGCGTGGTGAAAAGTGTGCCGACTGACATAGCCGGTATTGCTGCCGTAGGCGGTAAAACGCTCGGGGACGCTGATGCGTTTCACTTTCTGGGTAGCATCACTCTCGAGGAAAGGTGAGACCAGGGCAAGCTCGCCAGTCAAAAAAGCAGCGTGCAGCAAAGAATCTCCATACACGTCGTTGTCTTCAGCGTTCCAGTGCGGTATGGTTTCGCGGCTCTCGAAGATGCGCTTTAGAGCGCTGACGTCCTCTGTTTCCAGGGCTCGGCGGTATTCATGGGTTGCACAGCGCAGACAGCATGAGCTGTCGGTCATCGCTGCAATGTTGTCATTGAAAGCCAATGCCGCGCGTTCTTGCTGGCGTTGCGCACGTTGGGCTGCCTGCTCTGCCTTGATCGCCTTTATGCCGCGCAGCTTTTTTACAGTCGGGCCCTTGGCTGTTGTCTTCTTGGACTTTGTCTTGCGCTTGCGGCTACCAAAGGAAGGAACGGCGTCGTCGCTGGCGCTGGAGCTGTCGTCGTCCACGTCATAGTAAGACGTGTCCTTGAGGCGCATTACAGCACGGGCCTTGCACGCGCGACTGCGGCTGCCGGCGTGGTCGAGGGGGTTGCTCAAGGAGTACCCGGCGTCAGACTGCACCTTGGCCTGAAAAGCAGACAAGATATCGAGTGCCTGGATTGTCTGCTCTGTCTCCCACGTGCCCTGGCGTTGGTCGGCGCGTTCGACAAGATACAGCGTTTGGTTCTGATATAATTTGTTTAAGCATAATGGAACAAAAGACAAGAGAATGTGGAAGGCGTGCGGTAATCCAATTACATACTCCTATTCTCTTGAAATCACGAATGGCCTGAACCTTGCCTACAGCCTGGCCGCGTCGAGGCATCTTGGTTTTCATCCCATCCTTAGGTGCCTATAATTACAGAGATCATTGGCTACTGTCCTTGTTCATAGAAAATCGACTCTTACTTTGATGTTGTCAAGAGTAAACTTCGTTCCGCGCTTGCTAATACGCTTGACAGTGGGTTTCTTTGCCGAGGCTGCACGAGATCTTTCACGAAGAGAACGGGTCATTGATGGAGCGAAAGAGATATACGAGTGGAGATCAGATTCTGTACAAAAATAAGGATGGTGTGTTCAACCTTATTTATATAAATTTCGGCATAGCCACAATTTGTCTTGTCATTCAGGTTGCACAAAGCACCCTCTTTATTGCCATCCGCTTTTGGAAACCGTTGCTACGCTCACCCTAGCAACGCCTGTCCTCACCCTTCCTTTTATGGATTACGGTTGTCATCCAAGTCATACTCGCCCCTCGCACGTCGGATGTTATGTTGTGTATGCATGATAGAATCATTATTCTACTCTGTATACGTCCTTCACCTCCTCACTAGCCTACTGTACTTCTTTGATGTCTATGAATAGAGGATATATCCACTCTTACGCCGAGAAATGCAATGCTAAAGAAATGTTCTGCTAGCATTCGCAGTTATATTGATGACTCGTAAACTTTGTCTTCAGGCTATACTCTCATGGTAGCAAATGACTCATTGTAGAGGGTCTAGTTAATATAGCATTGATAGTTTATCCTATTTCAGCTGAGTTCTTCCGCCCCATCAGATACTTTATGCGCCTTGGATGCATAATCGGGAACATACATTTCTCTGCAGATATGTATATGGATACTAGATCACAACTGAATAGCAGTATTAAATCAAGAACGTCCCTTTAATGCATCTGTACCTTGTTAGAAAATCGAGATTCCCAACCTATCCAAATGCGGCCGGCTTCCGGGTATGATGACGAGTGCGATAGGCAAATGCGACGAGGACACTATAAATGTAAGTTAAAGTCCATAGATTAAACCACTGCGCGACTTTTCGTCGAAGGTGTGGGTCGGACAGACGGTGCAATGGCGTTGAGTACGAATTAGCTCTCTTTTTCGATCATTTCCATTCTCTTCATTAGTAACAGGCACTCGCTTCGTAAGGCTGTTAACAAACTGCGTGTCAGTGAAAGAACTAGAGAAGCCAGCGATGAGGGAGGTGCTCTGTGTAGGTATTGTACAATACATAAGGTTACTAAAAAGTTAGTACATCGGTGTGTACATACATGTAGATTTTAAGGACGTCCTCGAAACTTGAGATCAGACAGATTGCATTGCTTTAGGTGCACTTAATAGACAAAATCAATCATTGTCTTGCAGAGCAATGTTCAAGTGATCATGCGATACTTAAGGGTAATTATCCAGACAGACAGAGCTGACTAAAATAGGGATGAACCTATGTTGGATAATGAAGAGACCAAATCTCTTGTAGTATTACAGACGACTACCACAATTACAAGGAAAAGTCAAAGGAAGTATGCTAAAAGTTCGTTTCGCTATTTACATGGTGAGGAAGAACGCACGCAAATTATCGACGGCCACCGCGTCCGCGCCCACCTCGCCGAGCAAAGCTCCGTCCCGTCTGTCGCACTGGCTTCGCGTCTCGTTCTTCGGGATACTCATCGGCCAGCTCAGTTTCGTCGTACGTTCGGACCCGGCGGGAGGGAGCCTGCATCGCACCCACGCGAGCCAGCTTAGGTACCATCCATTGACGCAGGATGGCATACGTCGTATTGCAGGCAATGTGTCGTTTCAGAGCGGATGCCGCGAAATGCCGGCGCATCTCGGTCCAATCATCCGTGAATTCTTGCAGAGACCGCGTACTTCGGCTCTGGGCCACGTAGTAGATGAAGAAAAGGACATCCATGGATTTTATGTCACGTCGGTGGTCGAGCGCGATGAGGAGACGGCGAGTGACGTCCAGGGCGCGATGCACCTTGTTCTTGATATCCTCGGGTATGACGATCTCGTTGTTGCTGAGTGCTTCTTCGAGCTTTTTGGGGGTTGCAGGCCAGGTTTCTGAGTTTTTAATAAGAAGGAGTACGGCGGTAGCGATGAGCATGAACGCAGAAGACCGCTTGTCGTGGACAAGCTCTGCAAATGTATGTTTGGTTTCATTATAGATGGCATTGCAAACTGTAGCCATCGGTGTGGGCTTCGCGCGCAATATCTCGGCGCTAGTCAGTGGTGAACCACGCTGGATACGGCTGAAAATGTCGCGCTAAGAAAAAGCTGCGTTAGACAAAGAATTTGGAATATTATACCCAGTGGCCTACCTCTTGTTCCACGCTGATATCCACAAATTCAACTGCAGATTACTCCTTCTTTAGCAAACAGACTTTGAATCAAAGTACTAACACCTACCAATGGTCAATTCATATTCGGCAAACTCTTCTCGAGTCGCTTGATCCAAACAGATGCCTTGCTCTTCACATTGATTTAATACGATGGCGCGAGAAAAAAAATTGGAGGTACCTGTAGAATCATAGTAGACCATATCCATAACTTCTTCATAGTCATTGACCCAGGGTATCGACAACTGGTTCGTCATGAATCTACACGGATGATAATATATACGATGAATTTGTGGTCAGATACAATGAAATTGTGGTCAGATACAAAGAAAATTGAAAGGTGGAATGCTTACTTGTGGATCGCAGTCAGACGTTGCTTTCCATCGATGCATGTACGTTTCAGTGTTTCAGAGTTGACTGCAATGAGGACAGGAGGAACGTAAAAGTTGCCAAGAAGTGAATCGATCAGACCACGCATCTGGTCGTCATTCCACACAACTTCACGTTGATATTCGGCATTCTGCAGAGAGGAAATACAGGAGAAACATTAAGAACAAGCATGAAAAGAGGAAACAAAGCGAGAAAGCGTACGAGATCAAGTCTATTTTCCTGTATCAGGTCTTGTTCAGAAGAGTGAGCTAATTGGGAATCTGGAACGACAAAAGACACGTTCGGAGCGAGTCATACCTCGAATCTTCCACAGAGGCCACAGTCGCGTGCTCGGGCGTGTCACAGCACGACGTGCGGGATTCCTAGCGAGAACGCCACTCTGCATGATGGGGAACGCAGAAAAAAAAAGAGAAAGAAAAAGAACAGAGAAGAAGGCGTAGAAAGGTACACGGCCACCACACGCGCAACGCGTATTAAAAAATTGTCGAAGTGCCTGGAATAACACCGCCGCCATCTTTTATACACAGGTATAGACCTGTAATATCGATATGTCAGTGACTGAGAGTTTCCAGCTGCAAGTACAGGTGGTAAAATTGATAGGGCAGGTCTAATGAGATCAACGGGAGGTGATCAGCAGAGAGCATGACCGATGTTGCTGCCATGGCGATGGCGCAAGCGGATGTAACGTAGTCATCCCGCGCGCGACGGGAGAACAAACACTTGACAATCCTATAACTGCGATACGCTGCAACGTTTTGCAACGGCCCGTGGTCAGCCATACGCTTACCAACGGCCGTCTCCTTGCGTGCAGCCTGGACGGACCTAACACACACAGAACACGCAGGGTCTGGCTGCTGCGAGCGCTCACCCGTCAGAGAGATAGACGTTCGCTGTACACTGGCTTGGCATCCTGTGCATCTGTTCTGGGGCAAGCCCGCCGTACAGGACGGCCACGGTGTCTCTAGAGTGCCATCGTCCACTCGAGGACTGTCCTTTGCGGCGGGCACTTGAGAAATCAATCGTTCTCGTCCACCTCGGCCAGTGAATGTGAGAACCACGCCGGCTACCGGCATGCTAGAGTCGACTGTAACAATAAAACGAGATGGAATACTTCTACGTAATATTGGTACTCAGCAGCAGCCTTTGGACTCTGTTTCTTCTGGACAGACACCGTAAAGAGCTGTTCGTCCACTATCTGCAGGCCTTGCGCTTCCAAAAAAGAATCTCATGAATAAATCATCATTGTATCTCGATCACGATATACTTCTAGTGGACCGACTTGCTCTTCCTTTCCTTCCTGCACCGTGCCAACTTATCCGATCCTGTGGCACATTTTATGCTAAGTGGCAGTGCCGGTGGCGGTGATAGGTGGTAGATTTGCGGGCGCGCTTATAGGACTAAAAGCTTATTCAATCTCTATTTAATGTAAGCTGTTCGGTCCACATAAGCTTCACACCGTATATAAGTCGGCCTTGTAGTTGTCACATGGTGCTTTCCTTTCTCCATGACTAGGAGAAGGATCATACTACATTTGCTGCAAGAGAAAGCGAGAGGACGACGTATGTAAGAAAAGACCATTGTATGCAAGAGAAACGGAAGAGAATCGATACTAAAGTGACTAGATTTTCGTTACGCACCTCAGCAATTTTTGTTACGCGTTGAAGTAATTCTCTTGAATCCTTTCTGTCTGTGCTCCGCGATGCAACCAATCCCGCGACACGGCAGATTACGACAACATTCGCTGTTGTCGTTCATCTGCTTTCTTCTTTTCCTAACCAACGTACATGCATTATATGAATCGCAGGCGGGTGTCTTTGACTGGTACGTGCAGCCTTTTTCTGCGTTTCTGTCCTGACTTCTACGTTTATCAAGGCACCACAAGTGGATCGGCAAACCGCGATGGGCACACTCGCATGACGCTTCTCGACTTTTGCTAGCTACTGAGCGCAATGTCCTCGCCTCTCTCGACTCCAAAACCGGTGCTACTGGTATGTTTATTGTCTTTGTAGTAGGACAGCAAACTCATACGTGTCATATGCAGTTTGGCGACAGGTGTTCGAGGACCCTATCCAAGCCATTGAGGCAACGGATTCTGGTATGCAATGGAAAATGGGCTAGCATAGCAAAAGCCTAAGAGTTTCGACAGGTATCATCACCGCTGTCAAGGGCACAGTCCAGGCATGGGATGCAGCTCTCGGCCGCGTTCGATGGGAATATTCGCTTGAAAACGCAAATGACAATGCTTGGCTGGCAAGTTGGACCAACGGTGATATCCTTGTGGTTGGAAGCAGCGTTGCTACGAGGCTCTCTCCTTCTGGTGAGGTGAAATGGTCCCAAAAGCATGCATTCGGGTGCGTTTTTCCCCAGATACATTCAACACCTTGGCTCATACCTGCATATTGTAGTAACCTAGTGGCCGCCAATGTCGATGAGGAACTCGTCCGTGTTTTGGACGCCACCGACGCTGCATTCACAACGACCACTCTTAAGGCATCTTCGGGTGATGTTCAAGGAACCACGAAGGTGAGCCACACCGCCGCCGAGCAGATCACGCCCTGCGGCAAGTACATTGTCTGGATCGAAAAGAGCTCCCTCAAGTGGCTCGAAGTGGGCGCCAAGAAGGCCCAAAGCACGACGCTCCAGTCTCTCGTCGGACTTCCCGAAGCCACGATCAGCTGTTCGGGCGCGACGATCACAGTAAGCACGGATGAAAAAACGGTGGTGCTCCGCCTCCAGGAAAAGACGCTTGAAAACATCAAGGAAGTTCCGAGCCGATACATCGCTGTCACGGACGACGGTAAAGCCTTAGCCGTCAGCAGCCCCACATCGCTCCGTATCGAAGTCGGTGACGATATTATAGAACATGAGCACCCTTCCGTCCTGACGGGCCCCGCGACATTCCTTCACCAGGTCGAGTCCGGCGTTTTAGTGGGAACCGCAGGCGGATCTGTCTTCATGTACGATCGCTCCGGTAGGGTGTGGTCCCGTGAAGAGGCGTTGGGCCACGCCACGGCATCCGAGTTCCTGGAATTACCCGAAAAGCAACATTGGACCCAAATGGTCGACGAGCTCGCCGAGGACGAGACCGAGCAAAAGACGGTTCATCCTGCGACGCGCTACCTACGTCGTCTTCAGACCCACTTTGCTGAGCTTCAAGAGGTCCCGCAATGGTTACTCGCACGCTTTACAGGTGCTGAGAACCAGCAAGAAAAGCAGCAACTCTCCCTTTTGGCTGCCCAGGCCTGTTGGACAGGCGGTGGCATCGTTGAGCCTCACCGCGATAACTTTGGTCTGCGAAAGATGATCATCACAGTCACCTCGACGGGCAAAATCATTGCTCAGGATACAGGCCGCCGGGGCGCCACCATCTGGGCGCGTTACTTTGGTAACGTTGTCTTTGATGAAATCCACGTCGTGCGAGCTGCCTCGGTCAAGTTCCCGCCCGTTATTGTTGCCATCGGTCATTCGGGCGAGCCCGGCTACGAGGAACAGCATCTGTACCGCCTGAATGGCATGACCGGTGCTGACTATGTCTCATCGATCTTGACAGAGTACTTTGAGCCCGAGCTAATCACAGGCACCCGCTTTGCCAAGGTGATGCGTCTTCCCGTCGAAGAGCCCGACGAGCATACGCATGTCCTCGCACTCTATGAGGCGGGAACAACACGCGTGTACATCTACCCTGACTCGGAGGGCGCACGCAAAGCCTTCTTGGAGTTTAAACCCGACTTTTACTTTGCTCAACGCCACAGCAATAACCGCTCCATCCGAGGCTACCGCGTTCACGAGGGGTATCGTGGCAGTCTGACCGCGCAACCTGTGTGGACTTTGGACCTACCTACAGACGCCAAGATTGTCGCCCAGTCGCACCCTGTACACGGCAATGTCGCCTCGCTCGGCCGCGTGCTTGGCAACCGCAACGTCTTGTACAAGTACTTGAACCCGCACTTCTTTACTGTGCTCAGCTCCGAACAGGATCGTCTGGTGGTGCGCGTCGTGGATGCTGTCAAGGGGGCTGTGCTCTATGAAGCCGATCATACTGATGTTGACACTGAGCACAATGAAGTACATGTGATTCAGGCTGAAAACTGGGTTGTTTACCACTTCTGGAGCAATGGTCCTCGCGCGAAAGGTTATCAAACTGTCGTTTTGGAACTGTATGAAGGCGAAAATGAGAACGAGCGCGTCTTGGGGTAAGTCCACAGTGACGGTTATGCGATGCGAACTTGCTCATCGTGCATTCCATTTAGTACCAACTTTTCATCCTTTGATAATGTCCAACCATTCGTCCGATCCTCTGCATTTATGTTTCCTTATCGAGTGCGCTCCATGGGTGTAACGACGACACGAAACGGTGTGTCAACCAAGGAGATCTTGTGTAAGTTGCCGAATGGGGACAAAAAGAAGCTTTTTTTTCGAATCTTCTGACATGAAATTAAGTCGCTCTGAGACACCAAATTCTGGGAGTGAATAAGCGTCTGCTCGATCCTCGCAGACCGCTTGACAAACCCAGCAAGGAAGACCAGGAAGAAGGATTGATACCCTATGGGCCGATTCCCGAGGAACGTCAAATGTTCCTCTCCTATAACCTTGAGGTATAAAAGAAGAACATGGTCCAAATGAGTGGTTTTGTATATGAGACGATCAAACTGACGCTCAAGATGATTTTATATCCTAGGTGGCGGGCATAGAGCACATTGTGACCACACCTGCCCTGCTTGAGTCTACTTCATTGGTATATTGCTACGGCCTCGACACGTTCTTTACCCGGTCATCCCCGAGTAAACGCTTCGACGTGCTGAGCGAGGACTTTTCCAAATCTCAGCTCCTGCTCACCATCGTTGGTCTTGTCGCTGCTATTGCCGTGGCTGGCCCTATGGTGCAGCGCAAGCGCGTCAATGCCCTGTGGAAGTAATGAAGGGTGTGTGGGTACTTTGTATAGTCTTGAATGATATAGATACAATAGCTTTAAAACAAAAAAAAATTTTTTTTGTTATTGGATAGGATAGTTCTACTCGAGCTGGGCGGATTTGTTTCATCTATACAATCGAGTTTTGCCTCAGACTCACCCGACATGGCGGTAAACGTGTACTAGAGTCGCAAAGTAGTATACGGGCCGTGTGACATGTACCCATCTTTGAAACGGCTGCACCCGGCTCATCCAAAACAGGCAAACCTGTAAATCTCGATCCTCTGTGGGATATGTCTTCGGGCCCTCCATGTACCTTTTTCAAAAGCGAATACCTTTCAAATTCACTCACCGATAGACTGTCTGGCATAATGAGCAAGCAGCGAGAACGTGCCTTGCTTGTGGTCTTATTTCTGAGCTGAATGCTTATTCGATAGGCTATCTCCCGATTATGATGTATGTGTCATAAGAGCGGGCCGCCACTATGAGCGCTGAAAAATCCACAATCCCGCGGGAAACATGCTGGTGCCACCTAAAAGTATACGCCATGAAATGGCTGGTGGTATTCATGGACAGCCCCAGCAAGTGAACGACACAGTCTGTCATGCCTTTGCCCAGTCGTCGCACGGGCCTGCCAGCCACGCCATGTGAATATTCACCAGACACTTGCGTACGCGCCGTGCTTATCTGCATATATGTGTACATATATGTGTGTGCGTGTGTGTGTGAGAGAGAGAGAAGAAGCGAAACACGAGACCCGACCGCACGGCGTTCCCGGACGAGCAACCCCGCTGGGCGACCCATGCACGGATCGGCGCCGACACGATTTCGGTTGGACTAGGCACGAGCCCCTCAGCCAGCTAGGTTATTTCGCATTTATGGAACAATAAGCACGAAGGGTGCCAATATGCTGAGCCCAAAGTATGACGCGATCCTGTGGATGATGTTGGAGAGCGGGCAATTGTTTGAGCCCAAACATGGTAACGAGAGACTCGGGGCAGGTGCTCTATGTATGTCTGATGGTTACCGCAAGAGGCGGAAATATGCCGAGTTTGCCACTTCCGTGGATGTCGAGACATACCTTCGTTTGGAAAAATGTGTCACAGTATTCCTTTTTCGATCGTCCATCCGAGACGTGCTTCCTATCATCGGTGTATTTTATCTGTTAAAAGTCTAGAGGAAACATGCGGCATGAAGGCATCGTTTTAATGCTGAGCAGCAATGTGTCATCCGACTTTAGCCCTCATCTATGCTTTGTTGGTATAAGGATCCGCGTGTATCATTTTATACATAGCTACAGCAGTTTAGGTTGGATCTTCCTCAATGTACGCAGCAAGAGATACATGTATAAGCATATCAATTTAATAGGTTCATCCCGTAGGCGTGTATGACGATAAAGAAAAGTTGCACACAGAGAACTTGATGCACATAATGACAAGAAGTATACATGTACACAAAATATCGATCCGGCGGGTATACAGCCGAAATATTGCCGACGTCTCCCCAAATTTAGGAGCAAGCGCTTAGGATTAAGCAGAGTTCTCTGACCATGAGAAGCAAAATGATCTGATGTTTGATATTAAAGCGTAGGTCTCTATATGAACATACTTGCGTGGGATGTTTGTTGGACAAAGCAACTCAGAGCACATACATGCACACACAACCTTTTTTTAAACGTTTGACAAGGTCCAACCTTACGCTAAGATCTCCTTGCTTATTCATGTTGCCTAATTTGGCAGAGGTGGCCTGTCCAAGTGTCACAGACAGTGCATGTAAGGAGTGTATCATAAGCGAATTGGTAGGTCTCGACTGCTCTACTGTAAATGACTGTCATGGCAGCCAATGGCAAAGCGGACTATTTTTATGGATCCTAGTAGCACACATGTGGGAAGGTCGCTACGGTAGTGTCGTCATTTGTTGCGAAAACCAGAACAAAATTGTTATATCGCTATATTTTTCGGCCCGAAGGTGCTACATGCGCCCATTGTGTACAGCGCCGGTCTTGCGGGAAGGCGACTCTCATTCTTCAACAATCTCCTTGGATCCTTCATATAGTATCGCGATAAACTTTTGTCTATGGATGCATGTGACACGCACATATAGAGTTTCGGTCTTTTTTCAGGCACTCGGAACTGTCCTTATTGTGACAACGTCCTAATTTTTCAAAAGCGCACCCAGCGTGTACGGGGTGTCTGGCCTTGGCTACCGATACCTTGGGCGCGGTTCCGTTCCTAGATCGATCCTACGGGTGCTACCTGAAAGGTCCGATTCGAACATGCGCACGCACATAAACCGCAGACAAAAGAAGTGAATGGCTTATGAAAAAATGATCCAATGTTTTAAATTGATGATATATAGATTGAGGGAGGGGCATACATACAGAGAAAAGAGAAAATAGGAACACATGCAAAGAAAAACGGAAAGAAAGTATACATAGAGAAACGTAGGAAAAGGAGGACAGTGGTGGGAATAATGACTTTTGATATCTTGCTTAGTTATGTTTGATGCTTCGTTTGACAGACTGGATCTACTTTCCAATGGCGCCGAAGTGCATCCCGGCGTGCAAAGCGACGGTCACAGTGGGGGCAGGCATGCGGTTTATTACCGTTGTGTAAGAGTTCATGGCGCTTCAAGTCGTGTGGCCGTGCAAAGCGCCAGCTGCATCCGGGGTGGGAGCAGGAATATGGCCTCTCGTTGGTGTGTGTCCGCATATGTGAGCGCAAGTTGTAGGGACGGGTGAAACGCTTGCTGCATTCCTCGCAATGGTACACTCGCTCGGGCCTCTTTCTGGAAGGGACTGGCAATGACGACGGAGTGATAGGGGACTTTTGTTGCTGCTGCTGCTGCTTCTGCTGCTCCGGTGACGGCAGTGGTCGCGACGGGCAGTACGCAAACACATCCATCATAGCGGAAGGGTGCATTACCGGTAAAGGTGCTGGCTGATAATGATATTGCTCTTGCGATGACATGCTTGGTGTTGGGGACAGGTAGGTCAAAGGCTCTTCATAAATGGATGGCGGTGTTGGTAGACTATCTTGAGGGGCCATGGACACGGGTGGCGGAGGAGGAGGGCAGGACGACATATGAGCAGGTGGTTCGTTGAAGAGCAAGTCGAGGAAGCTTTTAGAGTCATCGAGATAACAGCAATTGCTCATGACACGCTGGTGCTGCTGGTCAAAGACGTAGAACGGTAAGGGAGGGGTATTCATTGTTTGTGTGTCAAATTGAAAGCGGGTTAGACTAAAATGTGCCAAAGTGTGCGGAAGCAGAGCTGACAAAGCTGCGGCGACTGGGGGGGACTGTCCCTTTTATATAAAAAATGGAAGACGGGTGCAGGGATCGACGTGTGCTTTGCCTCTCTTTCTCAAGATGGAAGCGCCACTGAGAGGCTTCTTTTTTGGGAAGTCTTTCGTGGTTTCCGAATTCAGACGGGTCCTTGTGATGAGACGAGGCGTGAGCAAATACATTGTTGAGCTTGGTACATATGCGCCGCTGCGGCTTTTTTGTGCTTGGCAAGGCCCAAAATAAAACAGGCACAATTTTGTGTTACTGCTCAGCATCTGAAATTTTATGTCTACTACAGGTAACCAAATAGAAAATGTACGTGTCTAGGATAAGGCGAGAAAGGAAAGATATATATTTACATATGGCCATTGACGCCATTGACATGGCCGTTAAGCTCACGCTTCTTGTAGTGAACCTCGGAACAGCCACGCAGACGGTCGGCGGCCTGCTCTGGAGTGAGATCACGCTGGGGTTCGCCGAGCATTTCGAAGCTATTAAAATTATGAATGAGTCAAAATGAGAAAGACGGGCTTGGCATAGGCAAAAAAGAAAAAAAAAAGCCATACCCGACGAGGAATTTGCGGACGGTGGCACTGCGGAGGAGGGGAGGATAAAAGTGGATGTGGAGATGGGCAAAGTCATAGTCACCGTGGACGGGCGCCTGGTGAATGCCCATGGAGTAAGGGAAAGAGCATTCAAAGAGGTTATCGTAGCGGCACGCGATGCGGCGCAGAATATAGGCAAGATCGAGTCGCTGTGCTTCGGACAGGGAGGGCAGGTTGTGTGCGTGCTGCTTAGGCAAGACGAGAGTCTCGAAAGGCCAGACGGCCCAGAAGGGAACGACAACGACAAACGAATCGTTCTCAATGACGACGCGCTCCTTGTGTTTGAGTTCGCGCGCAGCATAATTGCAGAGTAGACAGGCACCGTCGTGAGATGCCTTATACTCTTGAAGCGAAAGCAGTTCGGTCTGCGGCTCTTCCGGAATCCGTTCCGTACACCACATTTGGCCGTGCGGATGCGGGTTAGAGCAGCCCATCGCTGCGCCCTTGTTCTCGAAAATTTGCACATGCTGGATATGGGGCTTACTGGCCATGGTCTCGTAGCTCGTCACCCACTGCTGCACCACCCCTTGTACTTCCTGTGGTGTCATTTCCGCCATGGTCAGATCGTGTCGTGGTGAGAAGCAGATGACATGGCACTCGCCCCGCACTCCTTCCACCTTGAGCAAGTCATCGTCCTCGCAATCGGTTTCTTGGAGCTCGGGCTGGTCCGACTTGACCGCGGCAAAGTCATTGGGGAATACAAATGTGTTGGTGTACTCTGGGTTGTGATCGCCGTTGGCCCGCTTGTTGCCAGGGCACAAATAACAGGATGAGTCATACGCCGGTCGCTTCTCGATCTGGGCACCTTCACGCTGGCCTTGCCATGGACGCTGTGTTCGATGCGGGGAGCAGAGGATCCAGGAGCGGGTGAGTGGGTTGTATCTTCGGTGGGAGTGGTTGCTAAAGTCAAACATCCTGCTGCGTTGATAAAGTGGTGCGTAGGTAGACTAGAAGAAAGGCCTTGTTTTCTATGATCCTTCAGCGGTCTTTCCTTTTTTTTCTTTTTTAAGTGTATCCCCATGGAAACCTTTCTTTTATCTCCCACTCTACTTTCCCCCCGCCACGACCCGCGGTACGCCTCAGATTATGTAAACCTACGGAGTTTGGTCACACCCCGACGCTTATGTAAGTCCCATATCATGGCCTCAGTCTCTTACCAACCATCCTGCCATGCAGTTATTGCTTACATACGCTATGACGCCACCCCGTCTCCTGGAGTTATCCTGATCGCTGTTGCTTCTTATAGAGGATATTCACAAAGATAAGACTTTTTTCTATCACAACGATCAACTGTAGTTTTGAGGAGATGGACGCTCATATTTTCTACCGGAAAAAAAAAAAAAAAAGAAAGCGGCGCTCATGTCGCACAAGCCCAGGGTTTGCCCATCCTGATTTCCTTTGCTTTCCGACAAAAGCTATCCACGGATCCTCTTTTCTTCCCGTTGTCGGGCTTGCATGATCATGGTGCAACCCACGATGTTATCTTCTATTTCTTTGTCATGCACCCTTATCTTGTATGGCTATTGGGTCGAACTGCGTTCTACACCTCATTGTCACACGCTGTGTCATCCGTGGAAATCATTTTACACTTGTGTCGCTCCCTGTGATGCGATGCTCTTTTTGGCTATCGACTTTCAGAATTCGCCATTTTGGACTTCCTCTCATATAACCAAGATTTGATTTTGGTTTTCATATTGTCTTTACCAACGGATTATCTATATATTACACAAACTATAGCCTGCAAAGGTTAATCCATCTGGCAGATTCACTGTTGCCCGCAGATTAATTTCGATAAAGTTGACCAAAGCGACACCGCTTTCGACCGACGAAACATGATGCTTAAACTTTAAATTGCGGAAACGCACTTGAAAAGAAAAGGACACCATGATGAAACTAAATGTGTTTGGGAGCATCATAATCATAGACACGACCATAATAAACATACAAAGACCATTTGGACTCTCTAAGCCATCGTATCATTCGGTGCATAACCATGTAATTGTTTTCGTCCGTTGCAGCTCACTGCCTACCCAACGTTGCTATGCTAAGGTCCATATACTCTAACTGCCTCGTAATCAGACTCAAACAATATCACATGAAGTATCAGCCTCTCTTTAAAAGTGGCGTAAAGAAGCATCGGATATACGTGCGCCCAAGAGTGATGCTGTCACAAGACCTAGTTTCACGCGCATACATGCATATGACATGCCCTAGAGGATTTGACACACATACTACCGATCAAGACAATGCAAGGATCGGGTCAGGAAATTGAGGTTCTTCGACTGATGTTTTAGAAGCGTTTCAATGTCGCCGCTACTGCGACACAACTTGGGATACATGTTCGTACGGGACAAAAATGGTTTAAAGAGTACGAGAAGTCCTAATGATATCTTTGAAAAGAAGAAATACTGGTCGTACCCGTATTCTCTATGAAGAACACGACAGCGTCATCCTCGAATGCATCGACAAAAATCCTTCTGTGGTCCTAGATGAAATAATGAAGTTATACTGTTTAAAACTACCTTGCCTGATTCTGTAAAGCAATATGTCACTCAAAAGAGCTCGTCTTCAAACCCATAGTGAAGGAAAGAGTCAGGAACACAGAGATTGAATTATCAAATGTGATAAATAGACAAGGACTTTAAACAGAAAAAATGTTTCACTTGATGGATCTGCTTTACATTATTGAAACGCAGTATGGAATTGTCAAGATAAGGTACTAACCGGCGGTGCTTACCATACCTCGAACACGAGTTACAGCAACAACCGCTTTAGACGCGGTCTTTTATGAAGCTTTAATCAAATGCAACCTCAGGCTCCATAGAACAAACATAAAAAGCGAGGAGATGGTGCTGGCGTGTGAGCAAAGGACAGTTACAGTAGATTAGGTTAGTTTTGAAATCCATCATGAATAGAAAAGCAATATCCGCAGATGAAAACTCATTATTTTTTAATGGGCAGTGCTTGCAGTCTAACGGACATCTGATAAATAAAGTTTGGGCTCGTAGAGGATCCTCTGTCTGCACAGACACACTTGCGCGATATGCATGATGAACCTTGCTGCAGATCATTTCGAAATCGAAATCGATTTCCTTCATTCACCTGTAGTGTTAATCGGAAAAGTTTTTTTTAATCAGTCATTCATGTAAAGCTTAGCCTTGAAACATAAGACTATCTATGTCCACGTTCCGTACTTACTACTCTATATTACGGTATGTGGCTCCTCAATTATTCGATCTGGTGGACATTTATTAGCATAGGAATGGAATTTCTATCATGCAAAATTACAGTATATATCTATGAAGGCGTAAGGGATTCAAGGAAAGGGTGTGTGCAGAATAAAAAAGATCTGCATGCATGATCAATTATGAAGTATAAAAAGGCCTACAATATCAGGCGGCGCCAATTTATTCTGTTTTGCCTAATTACATTTACAAAACATGGCCTTGTTATAAACAAGAAATAAAAAGCCTTTCATAAATATCTGCTGATCATAGAGCTTGTCCGGGACATGAGCGCGATAATGTCACCACTTCGCTGCGTCATGCTTTATCCAACAGGATTTACTCGTTCGCTGGCTTATAGATATCACGAAATCCGCCGCTCTGAAAACGATAGTATTGCCCAAGGTAATCGTAAAAATGATATGCAGAGGGACCATGAAAGTGGATGTCATAGGAAGAGAAAGAAGGCGTAAGCGTATACTATTCTAGGTGTCGTTGTCCCGAAATGGTCACACCTTATTGTCTTGGCAAAACGGCAGAAGACCGGGAGACATTGAACAGAAACTTTTTGCAAGGGTGGTCCTTAGCTCACAGAAAAGAGGAATGGATAAACATGTATTCCTAGTAAGGAGGTGATTCAGTACAAGCAATGATAGCAGACGGGTGTCAATGCTGCAAAAGACGTTTCCCTTCCGCTTTTCCATGATGATGACGAAGGTCAGGATATGCTGCTCAGCAGAAAGAGCGTAGCAGAATCGGGAGCTGAAAATGAGCCAATGCGTAGTTTACTTGGCCTTCTAAACTTTCCTTTTTCTTTTCTATTTTCTTTCTTCCTTCTCGCCAACTTATTTTCTCTGCCTGTTTTATCCACACTTTCGACAGGTGTCCGTATTGTATGATGTCTGGCATCGCATTCAATGTTTTATGGGTCGTATGTGTTCTCCTGTTACTCTTAGCACTTTTTCTTGCTATCCGAAGGCGTCGACTAGCCCAGCAGCAGGCCGGTAAGTCATGTCAGAGTGAAGCGAGATCCCGAAAACTTATTTGTAATCAGTACGAGCACGACAACAAGTGTACGGATACGACCATGCGGTTCATCCGGACCGCACAACACAATTCTACGGTCCACCTTCACATGTTGTCAGCCCGGGACCTTCCCGAGCACATGACTTGGAAATGGGCAATGTCCAAGCGCCACCCCCCGTCTATAAACCCGAGGATGCTCCTCCACCTGCCTACCAGGATTACCGCAAAGATATCCGCGTCCAGCCTTCGACCTCGTCTTAAATTGGCTTCTTTATTGTCCATACCTTTATTTTTATCATGTTTTTGACGTCCAAGCCCCGTACATAGTCATTTTCTTCGCTCTCTTTCTCTCGCGCAAACCCTTCTTTGGTGGCTCAAGACCTGCACTCATGTCCCGGCATACTGCCTGTACCATATTCTCTCTCTTTTTGTCTCTCTCTCTCTTTCTCTCTCTTATATTTATATACATATGTACGTGTTTACTTTATTCTCTATAAATCTGTCTTTGTCAATAGAACAGCAAGCACACGGAATCTTTTTCATATAACAACGAGAAAAAGAACAATTCAACAAATCATCCATTATTCCGCCTTGAAGGTTACACACAGACCAAGGTCGCCATGAAAGTCCAAAGTCGGCTGACACCATCCCTCCCTTTTGTTTCATTCAACGCGCGTTTGGTTGCACTGTTTATTACTATTACTGTTGTGATTGTTGTGGTTGCTGTTGTGGCGGCAGATCTTCCTCGTCACTGGGGGTAGTAAACTCCTCCATCCGGCGTTTCTGGGTGGCACGGATCTCCATATTTTCTTCATCCTCGTCGTCCGAACCCATCAAGGCATCAAGCAAGACCTTGCGCTCTGTCTGCAGACGTTTAAGTCGTTTGTTCGTGGATTGCCACTCGTCATGCAGCATTTCGTTCTCACGCAAAATGTAGTGCAGTTTGGCTTTCGCAAGTTTGTATTTAGCGCGTTGAGAACCCAATGTGGACAACTCGTCGGACGACGCGGGCGAGGGTGATTTCCGCCGTTTCTTTGGCAACATGTCTTTTCCCTGACTCGCTTGTCGTTTAAGTTCCAAATCCACGTTGTGCTCGGCGCGTTTGTGTCGCATCAACGCATCTTGTCGAGGAAATCTAACAAACGTCTGCTTTAACACACACAATTCACACTCTCCACACTTTTCCCTGGTTTACCTTTGTCCGCATCCTGGTTCAGTGCACTCGTAAGGTTTCTCCCCTGTGTGGATTCGCAAATGCATCATCAGTGCGAATCGGTTATGGCATTTGACACCGTAACGACCACAATTTGTCCACTCGCAAAAGTATTCTGTGCGCTGCCAACCGATATGGTCTACCGGGCGAGTCAGAAAGAGCCGCTTCTATCGACAGGCGGGTGAGGACTTACCTTCAGACAAGTGGGTTTTCAGCGATTCATGATCAGGGAATGTCCGGGTACAGTCTTTCCAGCGGCAGGTCAGGGCCTGTGCGTCGTTTTTCGCGGTGGGTTGCGAGGTTGCTATGGATTCTTCAGACGCCTGTTCTTGTTGTCCTTGTTGTCCTTGTTGTTGTTGTTGTTGTTGCGATGGCTGTGGAATGGGAGGCTCAGAGGATAATGCGGATTGTGACTGAGATGAAGATGAGGGTGGATTGTCGTCAGATCTCAGCAGTGAAGACACGGTGGCCATGTTGATACGGAGAGGACAGTTAAGGAAAGTTGAGGTAGGTTGAGGTGAGGGAATGGAGATGGAGATGGAGGGTTGATTGAATAGGACGGTGGTATATTATAAAAGTTTTTGGTCCAGTAGAAAAAAGAACGCAGCGCACGGAAGTTGTCGTGTTTGGCTTGGGGTTTGGTGTGTTCTACCTGAAGACGCCGGTCTCTTGTGACCACCTCTTCAAATCCCACGTCCTGCCAGTGGGATTCCCGACCCACTCACCTACCTAGCCGGCATGAACTTCTCTTTCCTTTTCTTATCTTTATAGGCATGGATTGATATTTTACAACAGTAACAGCGAAAGCAGAAAAATAAAAAATGCTTCTATTTGACTTATTTGTGGGCTTTTCGTCGCGATTTACCGAGGCGAGATGACTTTGGCTTTTTGCCTTTGCCAATAAATTGGGATGCCAGCTTCTTGCCCTTCTTTTCATTTCCATTGCGATTGAGCTTCTGGTTGACCGTCTTTTGGAAGCCACGTCTGCGTTTGGTCAGGGTCGGGTACTCTTCCTCGGAGAGATCCACTTCTGAGTCGTATTCGGCCTGTTGCAGGAAGGCATCCACGTCGCCCTCTTTCCGTTCTATCATATCGACTTAGCATGCCTGATTTATGCGTCTTGCCTCGTTGACTTACTTCTCCGGAGCAGTGTCGCCTTGTCCATCAATCGTTCTGTCTCTGCTGCTTCTTTTTCGGCGCGCTGGTTCTTGGCTGACTTTTGCGCCTGTTTGTGGGGTTTCCTATCCAAGGTGGATATCTACGATGTGGCGAGCTGTCAGTCTTCGTCGCAAAGTATGGCGGTCGGTTTCTGTTTCTTACACTGCGTGCCATTTCAAAGGTTTTGTCTGCTGGTGGCAGGAACGGGACGTCTTGTTCGGCAGCCTGCTGCTTGACGAAGCGAGCAGCAGCAAGGGCTTGATCGTGGAAGGCTTTTTCTCGAGACAGATCGTCAAAGACATCGACGATCTTGGTGGGCTCAGACGCGGTGACCGTTATATATTCGAATAAGGGTATGTCGGACCACTTGAATTCTTCTGTGATCCGTGTCAATGCCGCCTACTTTCGAGATTAGAAAGTTAGTGCAAGGTCAATGTCAAACTTACTGTATTGTTAACAGTGACGTGCTGCTCAAGGACCATGTCACCGTCTTCGTCGTCAATGTCACTTGCAGTGAGATCCTCATAGGGCACACCATATTGACTGATATCCGTCTTGTCGTCGCTCATTATAGGAAAGAACAATGAAGAATAGAATACAAAAAAATCGCACATTATTTTTTTTCTTCTCTTTTGCAGGAACGCATCGCGGCGCACAAAATATCAGACCAAGCTTTTGTCGTCGGGTGCACGTTAACGTCTTTTTCGTTCTTTAATTAACATGAGCGCGGATCTGCCAGCGCTTGTTGACAATCTCTCGCGTCAGTTTGAACAATGTTTGGAATCCATCCTGGCCGACCCTCAGCTGAGCGAAGCAGACGACCCAAAAGGTAGACACCCACTTGCAGACGCTCGAGCTGACAGCCCGTAGAAGAGACAAAGGATCTAGATAGTCATGTCCACTCCCTCAAGTCAATCACACTCGAACTCGAACGACGCTTCAAGGACATTCGTCTGAACTGTCTTCAAGACAATCAGCTCTCCGTGGATGAGGTAAAAAAGAATAACTGACTGACAGAGACGCGCGCTGGGTTCCCTCATATACTCATATACTCGTATATGTATACACGTATAACGCCAGTCAATTCGATTACTGAAACGTGACATCGAGATCAAGCAACAAGCCGTTGAGCGATACACGCGCAAACTGGACACATGGAGCCAGCAGCTTCCTGAGCTGAAAGCCAAGAGCAAGACATGTCTTGAGCGGAGAACGGACGGCCGCGACTTTGATGAACCGGTGCAGCATGGCTACATACCCAAGAGCGTACAAGCAAAAAGTCAGAGTCAAAGTCAAAGTCAACAACAGCAGCAACCAAGTACTGCACAGGCGGGTGCGACCGAGGAGGAGGATGAAGAGGATGAAGATGCTGTATTTGAAGAAGTCTAGATTGCTCTTTATGATTGCTGCTGCTGCTCCTGCTGCTGCTGCTCTTGCTCCTGCTCCTCGTTGTGCGTCTCCTCATGTGTCGCTTTCTCCTCTTTTGCGACTTCTTGCGACGTAGGATTTGTCCTGTTGTCGTGCTGCCCTTGTTCTTCTTGTCCTTGTTCTTTACCACTTGCTTCCTCGTCACCCTCGTCCTCCTTGTTTTCGCTCAGCCATTGGCTACCCTCCAGCTTGCGCTTAGGAATTACGTCCATGAAAGCCTTTTCCCAGTCCCGATACTCGAGCCACTTGAGCATAATCTCATATACTAAATAACACACTGATTTAGCACGCACGCACGCAGACACACGTCCTTCTATCCTATCATCTTTTTGCTGTTTGTTTTTACCTTGGTTCACGGTCAGGACTTTCCGACTCGCCATCTTGATATATTCACCAATGGGCAGCTGGCCCGTCTTGATGCCTTGCTGGTTCGCCTTGTCGTTGCACAGGTTCTACACAGACATTCAGCACCAAGAAACAAGGTCATACATCTTCCTTGCTTACCTTGTGTCTGTTTTTATCTACAATGGCACCAATGATATACACCTTGTCTTCCTCCAGAGTCTGGATCACGTTATCCGAGTCGGCCGAGAGATAGATGAGCTCGTCTTTGCTGTATTTATCAATATAAGGCTCTTCCGCAAACGACACGCCCTTCCATCGCTCGTGGCCGGGACACTTTTGCTCAAAAAGTTTTCTTAATTCTGCGTCGTACGAAGTGAGGATCATCGGCATCGGATGCTTAGCCTTGGTATTGCCGCTGTAGCAGCGTACGAGTTGGCTCTGGGTCGACTTCATCTCCTAAATAGATACGAGGGTCAGCCCGATGGACAGCGTGGTAGAGGGGAGTCTGCGTTTCTTTATGGCTCACCTTTTCACTCATGTAGGACGTGAAAGCGCAGTCAAAGACGACTCTGACCTTGGAAGGCACCTGCTCGTCCGGCTTGAGTCTCTTGGGTGCCTTGGGTTCGATCAGACCTTGTTGAATCTTTTCGAGGCGTTCCGCTGTCTTTCGCTTCCGCTTCTCCTTGAGTTTGGCGTTGCGCTCTTCCCGGTTGGCCTCCCAGCTCTCTTCCTTGAGCAGACGCTTCATCGCCCGCTTTGACAGCCCTTGGAATCGCGCATCGTTTGGATCGTACTTGATCCCGTGGTATTCACGCAGACCAGACTCATTCTGGCTTTCTGTTTCTTTGAGCGGTGTCTCAGCCAGGTTCGACTCGTTCGAAGGGATGCCCTGTGGTTCGTCCGCCATGGGCAACAAAGATATGCTATAGGATACCGAAAAAAAAATAGAGGGACTCAGAAAAATCCACCACAAAAATGGATTCCTGCACAAAATACCAAGTGCGCTCCGTCATCCAAAAACAAGATCATCTCCCCTCCACCCAAGAAAAAAAAACAATTCAAGTTGCAAATAGTAGAATGGCATATGTATTTGGGATCATACAAACGTAGGATATTCTTTCTGAATCTCATTCAAGAAAGTCATGATACCCGAATAAGGATTGGACGATTCAAGCTGATTGGGTGCGGTATCTTGTGCCTCGTGGATCTCTTCACTCATTTGACTGCTCCTCCTTGACATGGACGTTGGCAGGTCATCCTCCTCCAAGAGGGTGAAGCCCTCGTCGATCCAGTCCATGCTGCTCTCCTCTGCTTCAGATGCGGCTTCGGCAGCAGATTCAATCGTAAACAAAGGATCGTATGGGTCGAGACCGATGTCGGCCAGCCAACGGCGGGTGCCGTTGATCGAGCGGTCCATGTACACACGGAGGACGCTGCCTACCATGTCGACATGGAACGTGCCGTGCTGGGAGAGTTTCTCGAGAAACAGGACGACCTGGGCCTGTCTCGTGCTGATCAGGTCCGCCACGGTGCGGGAGCCCGTCAAGGAGGGCGTGAGCCAGTCCGGAGGGTCGTTGTGGTTTTGGTTCTGGTTTTGGTTGTGTAGCAACGCCGCATCGTAGAACAAGGTATCCTCGTCGAGCGCGATGGCGAGGTAGACGTGGCGCTCATTATCGCGGACGTCCTGCGTCTCGCTCGCATCGGCCTTGGTCGAGAGGCGGCGGGTCGACACCCAGCGACGGGCCGTCGGCAGTTGCGTGCGCGGGTTGAGCAGGTCGTCGTGCCGGATATAGTCCATCTTGCGCAACGGGGCCGGCTTGCGACGGCACACAGACGTGGAGGTGCGCAAAGCAGCGGTGCGGCGGACAAGACTGCCGCGGCGTAGACCGTGCAGAGGGGCCTTGTCGTCATCCTCCTGGATGATGTCGGACATGCCCTTGGTATGGCGTTGGAAGATGCGGCTGTAGTGGTTGCGCGGCGGCTTATCGTCCTCATTTTCAGACGAGTGTACTGGGGCGGGGCGGGACCCGTTGCTGGTGTTGTTCAGAGGCGAGTTGACCTTGTTGCCAGCCGGGGAGAAAAAGCGCGAGGAGACATGCGAAAACACATTGTTCGAGTGCTGGGCCGGGTTCGACTGCTGCTGGAAAAGCGTGACGCATGGCGATTTGGCTGTGGAGAACTGGCGGGCTGCGAAGGGCAGACGGGCGACGGTGGCGGTGCGGTTGAACAAGCCTGGGGAGGACAGACCTCCTGCGGCTGAACACACGTCGCCTAGGCCGTTCACAGACGGTGGACTCGCGCCGGACGAGACGATGGTCCGCATCTGGGTGGGCTTGGCAAACGAGAGTGTGTAACTGGGGCGGTACAGGGTTGGATGTGAGAAGACTTTGACGATGGGGAACTGTTGCTGCAGGGCGTACAGGAGCCGCTGTCGTTCGGCGAGGCGTGATAAGAGCGGTGCTTCCTGGTGGTGGAAGAAGGTGGGTGTGGTCAGTGCATTTTTGACGAGTGCGTGCGTGGGCGGAGGTGCTCGCGGTGGGCCACGCACGAGATCGGCCACCCTGCCATTCAGGTAGTGGCCGATCTGCCTGAGTGAGGTGAATATCTTTGCGGGTCGCAACATTCTCCTAGTGACTCATGGCCGTGGCGGGAAAAAAGATGAAATAAATGAAAATAAATGAAAAATAAAAGTAAAAAGAGGAAAGAGAAACAAGAAAAATGAAGCACAGCCTATAAAGCTGACGAGGTGCGGTGACGAACCAATTGGGGTTCCCACAGTCCACGAGATGCGCAGGTGCCAACCAAGCAAAACCAAATCTTACCCACTGCCCCCCAAATCACATCCCTCGCTCATTCATCAATCATTCATTCTGACCGTTCTGGCTCTTTTTGCATTCTTCGAAAACCCTCACTCTTATTTCCTTCTGTCCATTGATATGCACCATCAACTATACACATCGAACACTCCAGCATGCGTCCTGCCCCTATTATTACTCTTTTTATGCTTCTCAAAACCGTTTAAACTCCGTAAACAGCATTAAGTTTCACCTTGCTTGACGTCCATGACGACCCGATGTCGTCTTCCACTTCTTTTTGACGCTCCCCTTGTTTTGGTGATATGGATTCGTAATGACGTGACACAAAAAAAGAGGATTTTATGCACTATTCTTTTCTGTACGTGGTAATTCGTCTCTGTTTGACGCATCCTCTTTCCGCAGCCGTCGGGTTTCCGAAATTTATTCGTGAGCGCCTTCAATTTCAACAGTCGCTTTTTACAAGACTTTACCACATATCAACTCTTCTAGAATGAGCCAAGTCAAAGAGTGATTTTGACTTGCCTTTTATGTGTACTAAAAAATTTCAAGTCATGCAATCCAAAAGACACATGGCTGGACGCGTGGCACTTTTTCTTTTTGTGAGTAGCAAGGGAGAGCAGACGTGGCTTTTGAGCTATTATTAATACCGGCAGCGCGTAGTTATACAGAGATAAATGGTGTAAAAAGGGGACACAGCGACCACATGTGGGCGTCGGTGTCACGTTCGGTAAAGACACAGATAAAGAATGGGATCGGCAAGTTGCTGGCTTGGATTTCTTGTGTGACGTTGAGGAATCCAAGGACGATTATGTATTTAAAATGTACTTAATAGTGGATGAAAAGAAAGAAACAAAAATGGTAGATGGTGACAACAAAGAACGATGACAGCGATGGAGAAAGAGAGAAGAGGTATGACACAGGGTATGACATATAAGGTAAGCGTTCAGCTGCGGTGGTTATTGAGCTCGTGGAGGACGACGACTTCTTGATGCTGCTTGATTTCGAGCTTGAGTGCTTTTTCGTTGTGCGCCTTTTGCATCGCACGCTCCACGAATTGAAGCTCGGCCGTATGGGACGTTACTAAAAAGCAAATTTGAGATTTTGGCCCCCGGGTTGACTTCTTTCTTGGACTTACCCCAATGGATGACGCAGGAAACAATGGTGATATCCTTGTTCAAAGTGAGAATCAAAAAAGAAACACGCGCCTGTTTGTATACTTACCAAAGTACATATGCTCATAGCAACCAGACCGCGCTCATTACCGTCGAGGATGATCATGACGACATAATTGATGGTGGCAGTCAGGCACGCGACGGAAGCACCGATGATGTTACGGTACGCCATAATTTTTAGTGAGGAGGCTTGCTGGGCTGTCTGCTGGGCGGTCGAAGGGTACACATAGAATTTGACAAACACGAGAGTTGTAAACAACAGGATCAAAAAGTCGTAGCACAGAATAGGGATGGATCCTTCCAAGGTGTAGCCAATTTCGCAGTGGTAAGGTGCGCTCTGCTCCACTGCTGTCACGCGATTCAAGATCATCAAGATTATAAACGCGATGTAGGGTACCAGGAGGCCCAGTCCTACCCAGTACAGCCAGGACTGGAACCGCTGTGTCTTGGGTGCCGAACACACATAGACCTTTTGAACAAATCAATGTGCTGTTCTTATACTGCATTACCCAAGACTAATTTTTCTTTTTACCTTTTCAATGAAATAGAGTAGAAGACAGACCTTGGCAGCCATATAGACCAAGACAATATTGTAGAAGCCGAGGATGCACGAGATATAGTTGCCGTTGTTGGTGCTGACCAGCATGCACGCAATCATGTCAAACGCCCACGCCAGCGAGTAGAGCACCATCAGCAAGCCACGCACGTAGTACACCGGCCCATCGATACCCGCCACCTTGCGCCCAAAGATAAGCGACACGGCTGTAATACATGCTACGCTGCAGATTTCCGATAGAATCTCCCACTGGTCAGGCTTATACATGAAGGAAGGAAGATAAAGGCTGAAGGAAGTCTAACGCGAAGCGTTCTTATTTTATTTTATACTTTTTGACGGGTTTATATAATAGAAGAAAAACCTGTTGAATTGAGAATATTTTCTGTGTTCCCATAGCTTGCTCGTGGGCCGCTCACCGATTAACTCTACAGGATTCGGCCTCGCTTCTTTGCATCTACCCCCCGAAGCGTAGAACCCCCCAACAACAACAAGAACAACGAGAAAAAGAAGACTTTCTTCCTGCTTAGTTTGTTCCTGAAAGGATAATACTTTATATCTTGAGAAAAAAAAAAGTTGGACGACAAAGTACATCGTACTGTATAGTTATATACATCACCCTATCGAGATCCGCCGAGACACATGTGTACTGTAAAAAAAAATTCTCAGTCATGAGATGAATTGTTGGTATTACTGTCAATAGGCTCGGTCTTTTCTTTCTTTTTACACAATGACCGATCCCTCATCAAACGCCACACGTAACTATTAAGAAGGACAAAGTGCGTTACATGAACACCTTTGTCGATCGTTATAACTTTAGATAACGCTATCATCTGGCACTCAGGGACATTTTTCACAGACAACGTGATCATTGCATCAATTCAATATACTGTGTAGTCAACAAAACTACATTCAATATGATATTCCTATAGATCTTATACGCGAGTTCTGACTATGGATTGTGTTATATGTGTATTCTAGAGGTTTCAAGGGCGATACAAAATAATTTCCTTTATTGCCAAAGTGTTCCATTCACCTGGGTTGTCCCTAAACATGTGCAGCGTGATCCCTATGCATACTGAATAAAAATGCGATCCTGCAGGACATGCCTTTTCCGCCCTCATCAGAGCTACCACAACACATAATTGACCAATACGCATCGATCGTCGATCGTAATGGACTCCAGCTGGGATAAAATCTTGTCGTACGTGAACCATGCGCTTGGATGGTCAGCAAGGAGACGCGCGCGTCACGATGTTGTTCGTTTTCTTGCAAGAAAGTTTGTCTTTCTTTTTTTTTTTCTTGTCTTGCTTTGAGGAACACTCGGAATGCCAGTGGGCATCCATCTGACTTGAGGCAAAACGGAAGCCTGTCGAGCGCTTCCTTAGTATAGCATAAACAATGGCGATTTCAAAGGGAAGACACGTCTGTGTACAAAGGTACGGCGCATGCCGAGTCCGCACGTCTGCGCATTTGTACCACGATTAAGGTGGGTGCGCTCCCCTTTTCTGGCATTTGCGAATTTCTCATTTTCTTACGTATATTCAGGGGGGGTGTTGTTGCGTTCATTATGTTCTCTAGGTGGGGATTGGATTTTATTATATATTGAGACAGAGCAAGAGAGATGCTATATGACAGAGGAAAGAAGAAAAAGACGAGGATGTGTGATTTGGTGTGTATGGTGTGTTGGATAGAATGATATTTAACGCTTGACCCTGGAAAATAAAGAGCGTGAGCGGTTGTACATGACGTGAAGCGTAAGACATACCAAGTGTACTTTGCACGGGCCTTGCGCTGACCCTCCTTCTTACGTTCGACGACTCTGGGATCACGGGTGATACAGCCAGCCTGACGTAAGGTGGGTTTCCACTCCGCATTGTGAACGAGCAAGGCACGAGCAACACCGAGTTTGATGGCTTGGGCTTGACCTTTACAAATTGAATGAGGTGAGCGGGAGATGGATATGAGATGAACAAAGAGCCTTACCCGTGTTGCCTCCGCCCTCCACAAGAGCCCAAATGTTGTATTTATCCATGTTCTCAGTGACCTGGAGGGGCAGGGTGACCTCGGCCTGGTCGACGGGACGCTTAAAGTAGTCGTGAAGGGGCGTACCGTTGATCAGGACTTGGCCGTCACCCTCGACGACATAGCAGCGGGCAGACGACTCCTTTCGTCGACCCACGCCCAACGCACGGCCCATGTCATCCAGGGTCTTGACGCGGGTCGCGTGTTCACGCTGGTCAAGGTCTGCTCGGCGGTAGGGTTCAATCGCTTCGAGGATAGGTGCGGGCAAGGGGTGCGGGAGCGAGGTGAGCGAATTGAGGTGTGCCACGATTTTGCGCCACTGCGACGTTTTGAGCGGAATGGCCAGCGCTTCCGACATCTTGTCGCGTAGCTTCCAAGAGTACATTTGATCGCTCTTTTTGCCAATGGCGGTGCGCGCAAATTGCTTGTAGAGAGCATCGAGCTCAATCAGCAGGTCGTTGTACTTGTAATTGCCCGTAAAGTACGAGAGCGACTCAGGCTTCTCGCGGAATTCCAGGGCGTGGTCGTCCTGAGCCTTAAATGTGCTCGCATAGCGTACGCTCGTCATGACGCGAGCGGTCGTTTGGGTGGCAAGGCCGGTCAGGCCCCTTCGCAGAGCAAGCATGGGTGAATGAATATGACAAGTGAGTGTATTCTAAGTTATGCTATCTATGGTAACTAACCCCTCCCCCCGTCCCGCATCTGAGAAATCGAGTCACACTTCTCACGGAGTGGCTTGTTGCTTATCGCTCTCATGCCGCCCAGACATACCATATCCACTCCTCTTGTATGTGGTTCGCAGACGTGTACGACCCTCTTTCTGCCGGCGCTATTGACGGAACAGGCGGGGCTCCTCATGACGCTGCCATTCAACGAGCTCAATCCAGCCATTGTAATAAACACTCTTTATGAACGTCTCTTGGCCATCTCTTGCTCATGACCTACCCTTGAAGACAAACCGCCCAAGCACCTGTCGACCGACCCCTTGAAAACGCTCTTTGTAGGAAGGCTCAATTTTGATACCACAGAAGGTAATTTCACTCCAGAATGACGCGGGAAAATGACTGATTTCGTATCAGCTTCCTTGGAGCACCACTTTAAACCTTATGGCGACATTGTCTCTGTCACTATCATGCGCAATTTAGGCAAGTCCGATTCGGGTCGATCGATGAAGAGTTGATATTCACTCATACTAGTCACTGGCTGCTCGAAGGGCTATGGCTTCGTCACATTCGAACGCACGCGTGCTGCCGAGAAAGCCTATGCTCAGGCGAACCATTCGGTCTTGGATAACCACATGATCCTTGTCGATTATGAACGAGCACGCGTCATGGCCGGGTGGATCCCGCGTCGTTTGGGTGGCGGTATCGGTGGACGTAAAGAAAGCGGACAGCTTCGTTTTGGCGGTCGTGATAAACCCTTTCGTTGGCCCGTGTAAGTCAGTCTAGCCTTGAACTACGCGGCCATTGATTCTTCTTTCTTATGTATAGCCGCCGCGACACTGTTGAGATACGTCCTGAGCAGCGATACGATGACGTTTGGCGAAGAGGACACAGACACGAACGTCCGAGAAGAGACGAGTCGAGCTCAGGGCTGGAGAGGAGGCCTTCGCGTAGAGAGGCACCGATTGATAGACGATCCTCTTCGCATTCGTCTCGGAGACCAGCGAGTCGAGAACCCAGCAATCGGCGTCATCCCTATGATCGATACCGCGCGGACGAATACAGACGCGACCCTCTTCCTCCTCCTCCTCCTCCTCCTTCTTCTTCTTCTCCTCCTTCGCGTCACTATTCGTATGGCCGTCGGCGACATCATGATTCGTCGGATACGCGCCGGCATGGTTACCGCCGGTAACCCTTCCTTTTGATAATACCCATCTGCATGATAGACATGCAAGTGTATATAATAATATAAACCTACCCCATCTGGCATTTATAAAAAAGACGTCTTCTTACGCGCACACAGCAACAATGCAGTGCAATACAATTAAGCTGATTGTTTTCTTGGCGTTGCACAGGAACAACCTAATGCGGTTTTTGAAATGGAGATTATGTTGTTGAAATAGAGTCTGGCTCGTCTTCCGCGTTTTCTTTTAACTTCGCACACACACATACACACACAAATAAGAAAGTCCATGACGTCTGTTCAATTCACCGTGGGCCGTCTCGATGCCGGCATGGTAAGCAATGCAGTCTGTGTATCCACGCGAGGCTCACGTGTCTTTAGGCCATCCTGTTGACGGAGGACCATCATCTGATTGAATTCCCGTCGCTGCTGTTGCCAGGCGGCGTGACAGCCGGAAGCATTGTCAACATTACAGTGGCACGCAATGCCAGTGAAGAGGAACGCAAGATGCGCGAGTTTTGGGATCTGCAAGAAGCCATCATGACAAAGTTTGGTCATGACGAGCCAGAGAAGCCCGTCCTGCGCGTGCGCAACATTACACAGACGTCGCTGACACTGGAGTGGGAGCCCCTCCAACTCCATACGGCCAAGCTGCGTGCGTTGGATATCTACAAGAATGATACGGCACTCGACACACTTGAAAAGGGCACGAAGCTCGCCCAGCATGTGCCAAGCGACGCCAACTTTGTGAGGATTTCGGGTCTGGACGTCGATCACGAGTACGAGTTCCACATCATCATCAAGACGACCGCGGGCCGATACGAGTCGAACCGAGTCACTGTCAGAACCCACAAGATGGAGAATCTCACCGGTATCCGCGTCGCATTCGGCACCTTTGAGAAGCCAGACGAGGCCGTCGCCGAACTCAAGCAGCTCCTCGAAAAGATGGGCGCCAGCTTCTCTGAAAACGTCGACTGCGACACGACCCACTTGATCGCTCAATCACCGGGAGGCACCAACTACGACAAGGCCGTCGAGCTTTCTATACCGATTGTGAAGCCTGACTGGTTGATCCAGTGTGACAAGAATAGCAAGATCCAGGTATAGTATATCATCAAGACCCGTTCTATCACCCAGTATACTCATCCCTTTTCTTTTATAGCCTGCTCTGCCTTATTACATTGTCAATGTCCCCAACAGCGAGTAGAAAAGAATCATCCTTTCAACCCATACACACGCACATATACACCTTCTTCCTCCCCCCCCCCGTCCCGCTCTCTAGTATAGTCCAGCTCGCATGCCATTGTTACCTCTCTTCTTGGCTGCGCAAGTGCATCCATTTATTGTACACTTTTCCGTAATTCGTCCAATATCACTTTGGTCACCGCCTCGCGCAGTTCCTCCTCATCGATTTCTTCGTCTTGTCCCTCTGCTTGCAGCCGCTCCATCACCTTGGTTATCATTGCCTCCATGTTGCCTTCACCTTCTTCTTCACCTTCTTCTTGTTCGTGTTCTGCGGATGTTTCGGCTATCTCTTCATCGGTTGTCTTGGCTAGCAGAGCCGCGACCGCGAGCCATCCTTCCTCGAGCGCGTTCTTCATAGGCGTCACGCCTTCACTGTTTACATGGCGCGGGTTGGCACCTTTTTCGAGCAAGAAGCGACACATGTCTTCTGTTTCGGCCACAAACAGAGGCGTGTCCTTTTCAAAGTCTTCAATGTCGACAGAGACGCCTCGGTTCAGGAGGAGCTCGACTGCTTCTTTTTGGTTATACGAGACGGCTGCATGTCTACTCGAGAGTAAGTGTGTGTGTGTATGGTACGACGTATTCCGCGGGCTTACAGTGCAGTGTAGCCGAACTCGTCGTGCGAGCTGAGATCCATGCCTTGGGCGATGAGCTCCTGCATAACATAATGAAGTTAGGAATCAAGCAAGCCTTGCCTTCGTCCTGCGCCTCACCTCAAGCCGGCCAATGTCGCCGTTACCTGCAAGGTCGGTCAGTCACTTTCTGTGCAGGAGACAAGGACGTACCAGCAGCAACCCAGAGATTGTCCTGTGTCTTGGGGGCCTTCATTATGGGTGAAAAATAAAAGGAAGACTCTAAAGTTTAAAAAATAAAGCAAAAAAAAAAAAAAAGCCTGTATTACAGTCGGCTGTTCAAGTCCACATAGATCATTCACCCTTTTCTTCACTTTTTCCTCTCGTTTTAATTATTATGGACAAATATCAGGTAAAAACGAGTCCAGTTCGCAAGATGCGTGATGACTCACTCATCCTCGCATCGATCCCGTACTCCAGAAAATAGAAAAGCTAGGCGAAGGTAATCGCCCGTGTCGCCGGTTATTACCTCCTTCTCATTATGTAAATATTAGGCACGTACGGCATCGTTTACAAGGCACAGAATCGCGATACCAATGAAGTCGTGGCTCTTAAGCGCATTCGTCTCGACAATGAGGAAGAGGGTGTAGGTTCGCCATCTTGTACATGAAGCTTTTATTTACCAAATCGGCTCTAGGTGCCCTGTACAGCGATTCGTGAAATATCCCTGTTAAAAGAGCTTAAACATGTCAACATTGTCCGGTACATATCGCATCATTGGATCAACCATAAGCTTATTTCTTGATAGCCTTTATGACGTCCTCCATACCGAAAAGAAGCTGACCCTCGTATTCGAATACCTCGATTCTGATCTGAAGAAATTCCTTGACTCCTACGGCGGCGATATCGATCCCTTCACCGTCAAGGTACTTTCTTTTCGCTGCATTTTTTTCACATTTTGCGCTTGTTCTGATCCATATCTTAGCAACTCATGTACCAACTCCTCAAAGGCATTGCTTTCTGCCACGAACACAAAGTGCTTCACAGAGTAAGGCTTGTCAAAACACATACGCTCCCTTCCTTATCTTTCCCCGTAGGATCTGAAGCCACAGAACCTCCTCATCAATAAGGTCCGTGTTTGCATATCCCAGTTTTCCACAGGCTGACATGAAATTAGAAAGGAGAACTGAAACTCGGTGATTTTGGTTTGGCACGCGCATTCGGTATTCCTGTGCGAAGCTACTCGCATGAGGTAAATGTTTTATGTTTTTTTTTTCATCCGTGTTTGCTAAGTCTTTTTTTGCAGGTCGTGACGCTTTGGTACAGAGCACCGGACGTCCTCATGGGTTCACGACAATATTCCACATCCATAGACTTATGGTCGGCAGGGTGCATCTTTGCCGAAATGGCCTGTGGCAGACCGCTCTTTCCAGGCAGCTCTATCCCCGACCAGCTCCAGCGCATCTTCAAGGTCCTCGGTACACCCACTGAAGAAATCTGGCCTGGCGTGCAGCAACTTCCTGACTACAAGGTAAGAACAGTGACGATGAAGAGGAAAAAAAGTATAGGAAAGAGACTTACGCGGTGCATGGCAGCGCGACTTTGAAATGTTTGCCAGGATACCTCTACAGAATCTCCTCCCAAAGATGGATTCCCTTGGAATCGACTTATTGAACGTAAGAAAAAGCATGAGGTTTTAGGCACGAGGCTCACATATCAACCCATTCCAGCAACTACTGCAATACCCTCCAGAGAAACGCATTTCAGCCAACGAAGCATTAAATCGTAAGTCATGCCCATGCGGAAGTATGAGATGACTCATCACTTTGATTAGATCCATATTTTGAGGAGCTGCGGAAGAAAGACGATAAATAGCATCTATTTTCTCCCCTCTCGTCATGAAATAATATACATATTGCCCTACTCTTACTCTATAAGACCGTGGACGTATTCGGCAATGGCGAGGCTCGAGGTCAGACCCGGACTTTCAATACCAATGAGATTGAACAGGTTCTCGTGGTCCGGCTCTTCCTTGATTACAAAGTCCCGGAAGGGCTCTCCTGGTCCAGCCAGTTTCGGTCTGTCATGGATGAGTATGTGGAGATGTCTCTGATGTCTGCAGCTTACCGGATGCCGGCATAATCGGGATGGAGCTGCTCAGTGAGCACGGACGGCAGAAATTCCTGGACGGCTGTCGCAAACGACGCGACTTCGGCCGGATTCTCTGGGATATTGTAATCGTTGGGACTATCCACATAATGTACATCCGGACCAAACTTGATTTTTCCCGCCATATCGAGTGTCAAATGGGTGCCCAAGCCGGCCAGGTTGGGCTTCGGGCATGGGTACACCAGTCGCTGGATGCCGAGGTTGGGCCCACGATAGGCATAGTAATGTCCGCGCGCATAATGCAGCTTGTATCGCCCCGGCACGAGGAAATTAGCGACCTTGTCGGCGTGCAGGCCTGCGGCATTGAAGACGCGCTTCGCGAGCACGCGCGTGCGCTGGTCCGGCTGGGTCACGAGGTCGACAAGAAAGCCCTCGCGGGCAGATTGAAGACCCACGAGGGATGTACAGAGACCGACATCGCCGCCCTGGTTAAGGATGCGCTGCTCGAGGCAGTCCATCAAGCTGTGCGTGTCGATGATGCCCGTCGAGGGCGAAAGCAGGGCTGCGTGTGATGCGACGTTGGGCTCGAGCGCGCGGGTTTCTTGGCCGGTCAAGAGACGCGTCTCGACGCCGAGGCGGCTGGCTTTTTCGTGGAGATTGACCAGGTAGGATTCCTGGTCGGGCGACTGGGCCACCACGAGTTTGCCGACTCGCTTGTGCGGAACCGCGTGCTGTTTACAAAAGGCATAGAGCATTCGGTTGCCCTGGATACACAGCTTGGTCTTGAGACTGTCGGGCGGGTAGTAGATTCCTGCGTGAATGACTTCACTGTTCCGTGAACTAGTTTTCGGTTATGGATCCAGTTCTGCTTGGGCATTGTCCTCGAGAATACCTTGTCTCCTCACCACACCGCGCGTGCCTGTCAATCACAAACGTGGTTTCGTTACTGCGCGCTCGCGTCAACTTTTCACCGATCGCGAGACCCACGACGCCTGCGCCCACCACCAGATTGTCAATGGCCATGTCCACTGCAGGGGCAGTGTAGTAGCGACACGATGGCCTCCATCGTTGCAGGGTTGTGCGTGCCAGCATGCCAGCGGCCGTGCTCTTGGGCATGAACATTCCCGGAGAATAGTAAGTGCTTTTTCTCGCCGATACTCGGGATTCTACCTTCCCTTTATTCGCATGGCTGATTTATGTTACACACACACACTCACGCGAAAACGAATTCAGATGAGATCAGACCCAATTAGGCACAGCTCTTTACTGTATGTACGTAGATCTCCATTTATCGATACTTCAGATTAACGTAATAGGGTATTTGCAAATGTAGGACAGAATTATACACAGGGTAGGCCAAGGTGATGGCATGGACAAGGTAGCACGGGATAAGGGCTGCAGTATCTGATATGGCTTCAAGCCTTCAGTCTGGTGGCGTAGACGAACGCGAGTCTGACGCGAGCAAATAGAAAAGGATATAAGGAAGCAAAACATTGTTTCATTTAGGGAAATTGAGAGAGAAAACACTGACGCTTCAAAGTTATTGTCAATGATGAAATCTTACCAGCATGTATCGCAGCACTGTGTCGCAGGATAAAGTGTATACTTCGCTTCATAAAAAATCTCGACAATAGCAACATCACTGTTACACTTTCTCTAGTTGTCCATCTGTATTGCCTCTTCTATCCTTTCTTTCTCTCCAGAAGTTTGGGGCGGGGGGGGGTGAGTCGAGGTGACTTTCAGGTATATTGGCGGCAAGTCGAGGTACCTTTCAGTTGTACTGAATACTGTGTATGAGAGCCCGAACGTTGCAAGACGGAATTACTGTTCGTCGACAATACAGTCGATTGGCAGTTCTACCGTACTCATCGACGACATAACCTTTTCCAAAGACGAACATTTGGGGTGTTCTTATATAACCAGAGGGTGTCAAAACTTGTGCAACGGAGTATGCTTCTGGAAAGTGTATATGGCGGCTTTTGAAACAGTGCATGTTGTCCTGGCGCACGCTGTGGCGCATGAACTTTGAGTATCAAGCTTTTTTTTTTTTTTTCGCCGCTGCCATGTCAGATCCGTACGCATGGGGAACTTACCCCAACTCAACTGACCAGTCAAGCTATTATGCTTACTCCTATCAACAGCAGCAGCCGTACTCTCAACAGAACCAGCAACAGAACCAGTCATGGGGCTATGAACAACAGCAGCAGCAACATTGGCAGCAGCACCAATATGATCCTCAGACATGGCAACAGCACCAGCAATACCAGCAAGGAGATCCTCACCAGCAGGCATGGTCGCAGCAGCAACACCAGCAGCAACACCAGCAACAACAACAACCGGGAGCAGGATGGGCGTATCCAACGTCGTATTATCATATCCAGCAGCAAACACAGCACAGACAGAGTCAAGCGGCTCAGGCTGCTGCTTCGATGACCGCGGCCCTGCAAGGCGCTACCCAGCATCAGACTCCCTCTCATCCTACTCTATACCCTCCACAGCACCCTGAGTACCCTCAGCACCCGCAAGCATACAATCATCAAGGATATCCGCCCACACCTCCATCTACAGAACCGTCATGGGACCAAGTGAAAGCGTATGTGTAAACGCAGTTCATCCGTAGCTTAAACTGATCTCGCACCGTTTTACAGACTATCATGCTGTTTCCGGACCTATCGAACCCTCAAAGACAAAGAGAAGCACATTCAGCAGCATGTACAGTGTCCGCAATGCTCCTATTCAGCTGCAAAAGTACTGGTAGACGATCACTTACGGGTCGAGCATAATGTCGTCGACAAAAGCAGGTAACTCGTTTTTCCTGTCGTATAGAACCTTCGGCTTACGTACCAAGTAGCAAGTCGAAGCCAGATGGAATTTTACCCTTCAACGCACCCAAGCTTGATACGCCCGAGGCGCTGAATGCATGGATCCAAGCTCGCAAGAAGAATTGGCCTTCGAAAGCCAATGTCGAAAGGAAAGAGCAGGAAAAGAAGAAGCGTCAATTAGAGAGGACCGACAAGTCAAGACACGAACCCAAGGAAAAGAAACAAAAGACAACAGAGGATACCAAGACCATTGTGGGTGACTATGGTAGTTCGTCCGAGGGTGAAGAGGACGCTGAAAGTAAGGTTCGGGATAACAGCATCGCATCAGATGAGGAGGGAGACGATATCATGGATCCCGACCGTGACGCGGTGACCTCCAAGGACCCGAAAGCGATGGGCAGGGTTGGATCCCCTCCACCGACTCGGCCACGCAAACTCTGCAAGTATTTCATGAGCAAGCGAGGCTGCCTCCATGGTGACAAATGCACGTTTTCGCACGAACGGCCCCCGCGTCCAGAGCCACGTCAAAAGAAGCCGCCCGTGGCCAAGACCAGGTCAAATTTACTGCGCAAGGTAATAATGATTTTCTCTTTTTACTATTTAGTGGTTGACGCTCATTGTCATTTTCTCATTTGTTTAGTTACTCGAAAAAGAGATTGAGCAAGAAAGGAATGTGTTACTACAGTGCTTTCGTCATATAGTGGACAATAATTTCTTCCAATAAACGCGCACCTTATCGCGATATGCTTTGTTTTTCATTGATAAAATATAATATAAAAAAAAAAAAGAAAAGGCGGAGCGCATTATGCGCTGTGGTCGAATAGTCAAATTGAGTTAACTCAGTCAGCTCAGCTTCTCGCTCTTTTTCCACCACTCTTGCACGCAATACTCACACATACACGATGAAGAAGAAGGTAACAGAGAAAGAAAGACAGTACTAACCAACGACTAATTCACAAGAATGTCTTATTCGGGAATACTTCGATGTAGGTCTTGCTCATGGGCAAGAGCGGATCCGGCAAGACGTCCATGCGATCCATTATTTTCAGCAATTATATTGCACGCGATACGCGACGTCTCGGTGCCACCAGTGAGTTATATTGTGTACTCTGTGGTAGTTTTATGCTGACGAAACGGACGATAGTCGATGTGGAGCATTCCAACGTCAAATTCCTCGGGAATCTCGTGCTGAATCTGTGGGATTGCGGTGGTCAAGAAGCGTTTATGGAGAACTACTTTGCCTCGCAAAAGGACCGCATATTCAAAAACGTCGAGGTGCTTATTTACGTATTTGATGTCGAGAGTCGGGACTGGGGCAGTGATCTCCATTACTATCAATCCTGTCTGGATGCCATTCGGACCAATTCCCAGGACGCTCGTATCTTTTGCTTGATCCACAAGATGGACCTCTTGCCCGAGCATCAACGCGACCAGGTCAGGACTCGCGAATGATACACGGCTCCTTTAACTCATTGTTCTTCAAGATATACAACGAGCGGTTGAAGGAGCTGCGAAAGCGATCAGAGCCGCTGCAGATCCAGGGATTCCGCACTTCTATCTGGGACGAAACTCTCTATGCTGTAAGCTTATCTGTCTTACTGAAAGAAGCCATGCGCTGAATCTGCTTCTAAATAGGCATGGTCTCAAATCGTGCACTGCTTAATACCCAATATCCGGATGCTGGAGACCAACCTTGACCGCTTCTGCCGCACATGTGAGGCAGACGAGGTCGTCTTGTTTGAACGAACCACTTTCCTCGTGATCGCCAATGCCGCCACCATTCGCCACCAAGACTTGCACCGGTTCGAGAAAATCAGTAACATTATCAAGCAGTTCAACCTTGGCTGCAGGTAACGAAAAGGCACGCTTATCGTATTGGTATCTCACATTGCTGTAGTCGGTCGCAGACACGATTCCGAAGCATGGAAATACGAGGAAGCACATTCACTGCATTTATTGATGTGCTTACTAACAACACGTATGCGATGGTCGTCATGTCTGACCCCAATATCCGTAAGTAAAAAGTGGGTTACACAGACACAGCAGTTTCGCTTATGCTCTTGCATACAGAGTCAGCAGCCACGCTCCTCAACATTGCCGCGGCCAAGAAGCATTTTGTTAAACTGGAGTCGACGCGTTAAGGAAAAAAAAAAAAGGAAGAATCCTTGTATCATAGGGAGCATCTGCCGCGATGCGATATACGTAAAATCGAAAAAAAAGAAGTCTTGCACATATCCATATTCAAATACACATACGCCCATACACACACGTTGTGATCACAGTCGCTGTCGTCATGCTGCGGTCTTTTGATTTCCTCCCCATTGGGAATTTTGTGGCATTGTCTGCCTCACTTCTTCTCCCACTTTGCCTGGAGTCATGCGCGCTGCCACGTCGTCCTTCATTTGCAGAACAAAGGGATTACAAAGGCACTGGCTTTCACGCTGCTATACGAGCTACGGCGACTTGCCATTCCCCTCGCCTCATCCCACACGGCCCATTCAGCACGACGACGACGCACCAAAGTTAAAACCACCGCTGCCTGATAGAACCGGAGAGCAAAAACAGGAGAGCAAAGCCGGAAAAACCGTGTTCGATGATCTGGCCGAAGCAGCGACGAAGCCCCTCAGGACTCATAAGAATAACCTGGCCTCCCTTCGTGATCAGACGGATATTAAACATCACTTTGATACGTATGATCTCCTTACCAAGCTCAGCATGCAAGGATACTCTCGGCGCCAAGCGGAGACCGTCATGAAAGGTATCAAGTTTCGCTTACGCGAAAGGTAAACAGACGTGCGGGAAAAAAGGATGTATCGACATATGCGCGTATCATGTACTGACGTGCCACTGCAGCTCGGCCTACATTCGCAGCCAATTTCTCCTCCGGTCGGATCTAGACAATGTATGTACGTAAAAGTACAAATCATCTTCTGCACTCAACAGCAAACCCACGCCCCATTGTGTTGTATACAGGAGACCTATTTGTTTAAGGCGGCCATGTCTGAGCTGCGAACAGAATTCCAGATGATGCGCAGAAATGACATACAAATACTGCAGACCGAAGGCAGCGCGATCGCGCGTGATATGGAGAGTCTCAGGCAGCAGCTGAACGAGGATGTGGCTATGATGAAAAACGACGTGACGCTCGATATGAATTATCACAAGAACACGGGTCGGGAAGAGCACAACAAAATTGATATCCAGATACAAGAGCTCAACAATAAGATCACAGTCTCGCTCGGGGATGTGCGGACCGAGCTCGAAGCCGTCAGGTGGGAAACCATCTGGAAAGGGATGAGTACGTGCTTGATAATCTGTCAATGATATCGTACTGATAACTCTTTTTTTTTCCTTTTATTTTGAATTCTAGCTGGCGTCGTGATAGCAGGCCTGGGGGTGGCTGTCGTTGGTTATTTCCTCACTCGGTACGCCGATCATCGCGCATTTGCAAAGCGCGCACAGAAACAAAAGGAAATGAGACAACTGCAAGAAGAGGCACGGCATGCAGGCACGGTAGACATGGAAGTAGTGTATTAAAACATGCGGCATGTGAGTACTGTACATATCTGTACTTGTATGTGTATATTTCTCGTTTGCGCGTGAGAGTGCGTGTGTGCCGTGATGGAGTTGGCATGATACCGACTATCGTCCACTGGAAACAAAAGGGGGTCATGTGAGTGCCGTCTGTTGCATGCGTCTTTAATATCTCGTTCTGTGTTTCTCTCCCGCTCTTTCTCTTTATCTTGCTCTCTAACCTTTCTATCATCGCCTCATACACGAAACAAAAACAAAAAAAGTCAGCAGTGTGATGCGCATTGCCTCGTTTTGGACACGCTATTGATTTAACTTTTGTACTCCCTCTGTCTCTCTTCTTTTACTTCCTATTCTATTCGAGTTCTTCCTCTTCTTTTTTTTTTTTCCTCTTTTTTTCTTTTCATAAGTCGAATCGTGTGATTTCGTAAATAGAAATAAGGATGCACAGACAACTGTCCAAGCGAGACTCGTTTCCTTTACCGACACGATCGCTTTCAATTCCTCTATCGCTCGATGAAACGAACAGCACTTCATCCCATTTTTCTGAAATCGAACAGATCAACGCTCAGACACCGGAGGATGGTGATTTTCTTGGCTTACCCAAGGTCGAGCCTGTCATTAGGCCCCTCACAGAAATCAATCTGAAATACCATACGGAATCTGTAAGTGTAAAGGCATACATCCACAGCATCTGCTGAATAACGACAGTAGTATCCGCCCAGCCGCGAGTTGCGAATAATGCACGTCGAGCAGTTTGTGAAGGTGCAGAATGATATGCTTCAGTTGGAAGTCGAACTCCAACGCCGCCGTCGAGCCGAGATTTCCTCCTTAGTGCCCCTCGATACCAGCTCCATTAGCGAAGAGATCATTCAAGATGACTTATTCAACAACCAGCAACCGCTGCAACGACAACAGCAGGAGGAAGGAAAGCCCGCCAAAAAGAAGCGAAAATGGTTTCGTCTGATTGGCCGTTGGCTACGCAGTGGGAAAGACAAACCTGCACAGACCAAACAGTTCCAGGAACTCCAGCATCCAAATCAGCAGAATCCCACCGATACCTCCGCTGTCTCTAATTCGGCAACTGTGCCTATACCCGTCTCTCACTCCACTACGTCTCAATCCAGAGGACGCCGCGCGCGCCACACGTCATGGGCACCCGGTGCCAGCCTCGACCAATACAGACATCAAAAGCAGGCACTGCTATACGAAGGTATTCACGGCTTAACCAATGCCAATATAGCGCGTGCCTTGGGTGAGGGCTGTGCCGCGTCTGCCATCTTCTTACCACACCGCTCATGCTCCATTAAACGCGACTCGGCCGTCTTCGTCCAACCTTCTCGCTCATCCCAACAACAACAAACACAGGAACAACAGCAGCGGAGGCGCAGCTTGAGTATGCGATTCGCACCTCAACTCGGCTCGCTCAGGGAGGAAGGAGGTAGCTCAAATCTTAAACCGTCCATAGTTGCCTATCGTTACCCCAAAATGGTCAGCAGGCAGGCCCTGCGTGATGCCGCTATCCAGGTTCTCTCCTCAGACTTCTCTCTCTGGTCCGAACAGGAACAGCCAGACGATATCGCTGACAACAATGACCACAATGGCAAGGGCGAGGACCAGGACGAGGTTGAGGTTGAAAAGGTCTATTTCTATGATGATGAAGATGATGAAGAGAGTCCTCGCGTCGGGTCTATCCTAGGTCACCACCATCCTCGCCATCCGTATTACTACCCCGACTATACCTATCACCACCACCAACACCAACACCGCCATCACCCACCGCAGCGACAAGACTGGGAACCACACGCAGTACAAGCCGCAGCAGCAGCAACTTCGCACGAGACCTCCATGAAACGATTCTCCGATCCTGGCATGGATCGCATGCTTCACCAAATGTAATACTAGAACCGGACATCATGTGATAAATGTAAACATTTGCAGCAGAACTAGATCGCTTTTGTGCGTTTTGTTGATATTTGTAAGGAGAAGCATTAGAATGTATATGGGAACGAAGCACTCATTGGGGCGTCCTCGTGAGGTTTGTAGTGGGAAGTACACACTCTCACTCACACAACATGCCTGTAATACCCACACTCCACACACACACACACACATACACATACACATACACATATACACTTATGACTCGCGTGCGCGCACATATGCATCACGCCGTACGCTTGGTAAACACTCAACATTGGGATGTCAATTGACAAACACATACAGTATTCGTTCCCATGACAATTTGTAAAACGTGGTTTACAGGCACAGCCGCCTTTTTTTTTTATTTTATTTTATTTCCGACGCATCCTGCCATTGTCCTCTTGTTTTTTAAACGGCTTAAGCTTGTTCAGGGATGAAGAATTCAGAAGGGGTTGGGTTGACACGATCTATCCCAAATGCAATGCTCGGGCGGTGTTTTTAAGGAGTTGTTGCGCTACAAGGAAAAAAACAGCAGAGAGGACACAGAGTGTTTAATTTTTTTTTGTTTGTCAGTTTTGCCACAGACCGCTCGTGCAGGAAGTAAGGACAAAAAGAGCAAAGAGTAAATAAGAGTTACCCAGGTATGAAGTCCTCCTGAGTGAGTGACCCTGCGCATCAACAAAGTGCTTTTTTCTCTGTTCTCATTGGTGTCTCTGAAAAAAATAAATTTCAATCCATGGACAAAACAGAATGACATGACAATAACGTCAAAAACCTAACGCGCTCAGACGCTCAGATCAACGGAGGTAGTACGGTCGGAAAGACTTTTTTCATCGGAGAGCAAGGCAAAAGGGGGTAGAAAGAGGACATGGAGGATGACAAGACGACGTCTGAGTGACGCAGGGTTGAGAAAAACACGGAGTCGCTGCAGCCAAAAAAGACAAAAGAGTGCGTAATGGGGTCGGTCCATGAATCGTCCATTCGGGGGCGCAATTATGCCATATTGCGCTAAAAGCCCAGCCAGAGCCAATCACAAAAGCGCATTGAGTCTCCGGGGGTTCGCGAAAAGTGAGCGCGCAGCCCAAAGTCTTATCTATCCTTCTTCTCCACCCCATCCTTAGCTCTGCAAAATGGGTACGTACTATCGGCCTGGCTGGATCCCTCCAACGTCGTCCATGGATGGATGCATCCGTCCATCGATGGATGGATGGATGGTTGCGGATTCACACCACCGCCTTTGCATTGCCATAGCAACGGTACTGACCAACTCTTTGACATTTTGACGATTAGTGAACTTTACTGTTGAGGAGATCCGTGGCCTTATGGTAAGAACTACAAAAGACGACACAGCGACGAGGTTGCTAAACATGTTTTTTGTTATGGCCAACAGGACAAGGTTACGAACGTTCGTAACATGTCCGTCATTGCTCACGTCGATCACGGCAAGTCGACTCTTTCCGATTCGCTTGTGTCCAAGGCCGGTATTATCTCGGCCGGTCGTGCTGGTGAGACCCGTTTCATGGACACCCGTAAGGATGAACAGGAGCGTGGTATCACTATCAAGTCGACTGCCATCTCCATGTACTTCGAGATGGAGAACCCTGATGACATTAAGGAAATCAAGAACCAGAAGACCGATGGTAAGTGTTCTTTCTTGCTTTGCCCTCTCGCCGCAGCAAGCTATCACACAGAATGAACATTTTTTTTGTTGTGATACCCCAAAAAATGATAAAGTAGAACGGTGGCTCAATTTTTGTTTTGGTTGCATTTGATAGGTCACTCTTTCTTGATCAACTTGATCGACTCGCCTGGTCACGTTGACTTCTCCTCCGAAGTCACTGCTGCCCTCCGTGTCACCGATGGTGCCCTTGTCGTCGTCGACACCATCGACGGTGTCTGTGTCCAGACCGAGACTGTGCTCCGTCAGGCCCTTGGTGAGCGTATCAAGCCCGTCATCTGTATCAACAAGGTCGATCGTGCCCTTCTCGAACTCCAGGTCGACAAGGAGGAGCTGTACCAGGTGCGTATTTGTTTATACTCCATTTCTGTGTTGTGAAATGTTGTGAAATGTTGGTCATGGGGCTCATCGTAAACATTCAACTTTAGACCTTCGCCCGTACCATCGAGTCCGTCAACGTCATCATCGCCACCTACTACGATGAGGCTCTTGGTGATGTCCAGGTCGCCCCCGAGAAGGGTACCGTTGCCTTCGCCTCCGGTCTCCACGGTTGGGGTTTCACCCTCCGCCAGTTCGCTGTCCGTTACTCCAAGAAGTTCGGTGTCGACAAGGAGAAGATGATGGTCAAGCTCTGGGGTGAGAACTACTTCAACCCCAAGACCAAGAAGTGGTCCACCAAGTCCACTGATGCCGATGGCAAGCCCCTCGAGCGTGCCTTCAACATGTTCGTCTTGGACCCCATCTTCCGTATCTTCGATTCGGTCATGAACTTCAAGAAGGACCAGATCCCCACCCTGCTCGACAAGCTCGACATCCAGCTGAAGGCTGACGAGAAGGACCTCGAGGGCAAGCAGCTCCTCAAGGTTATCATGCGCAAGTTCTTGCCCTGCGGTGATGCCCTCCTGGAAATGATCTGTATCCATCTTCCCTCGCCCGTCACTGCCCAGAAGTACCGTGTCGTCAACCTCTACGAGGGTCCCACCGACGATGAGTGTGCCCAGGGTATCCGTGACTGTGACCCCAACGCTCCCCTTATGATGTACGTCTCCAAGATGGTGCCTACCTCCGATAAGGGTCGTTTCTACGCCTTCGGTCGTGTCTTCTCCGGTACCATCCGTGCCGGTCTGAAGGTCCGTATCCAGGGCCCCAACTACAAGCCCGGCTCCAAGACCGACCTTGCCGTCAAGTCTATCCAGCGTACCGTTCTTATGATGGGCCGTAACACCGAGGCCATCGATGACTGCCCCGCCGGTAACATCATCGGTCTTGTCGGTGTTGACCAGTTCCTTGTCAAGTCGGGTACCATCACCACCTCCGAGGTTGCCCACAACATGAAGGTCATGAAGTTCTCCGTCTCGCCCGTCGTCCAGGTCGCTGTCGAGTGTAAGAACGCCTCTGATCTGCCCAAGCTTGTCGAGGGTCTTAAGCGTCTTGCCAAGTCTGACCCCTGTGTCCTGACCATGACCTCCGACTCTGGTGAGCACATCGTTGCCGGTGCTGGTGAGCTTCACTTGGAAATTATTCTCAAGGATCTTGAGGAGGACCACGCTCAGGTCCCCATCCGTACCTCCGACCCCGTCGTCCAGTACCGTGAGACCGTCACCGCCGAGTCTTCCATCGACTGTCTGTCCAAGTCGCCCAACAAGCACAACCGTATCTTCATGCGCGCTCAGCCCCTGGATGACGAGCTCTCCAACGAGATCGAGCAGGGCAAGATCACCCCCAAGGACGATTTCAAGGCCCGTGCCCGTATCCTCGCCGACAAGTACGAGTGGGACGTTGCTGAGGCCCGTAAGATCTGGTGTTTCGGTCCCGATGCCACTGGCCCCAACCTTGTCGTTGATGCCACCAAGGCTGTGCAGTACCTGAACGAAATCAAGGACTCTTGTGTTGCTGCCTTCCAGTGGGCCACCAAGGAGGGTCCCCTTGCTGAGGAGAACATGCGTGGTACCCGCTTCAACATCCTCGATGTTGTTCTTCACGCCGATGCCATCCACAGAGGTGGTGGACAGATCATCCCCACCTTCCGTCGTGTCGTGTACGCCTCCGTCCTCACCGCCAAGCCCGGTATCCAGGAGCCCATGTACCTCGTCGAAATCCAGTGCCCCGACTCTGTCATCGGTGGTATCTACTCTGTTCTTAACCGTCGTCGTGGTATTGTCTTCTCTGAGGAGCAGCGTCCTGGTACCCCCATGATGACCGTCAAGGCTCACATGCCCGTCAACGAGTCGTTCGGTTTCACTGCCGATCTCCGTGCCGCCACTGGTGGTCAGGCCTTCCCCCAGGCTGTGTTCGATCACTGGGCTGCCATGACCGGTGACCCGCTTGAGGCCGGTAACAAGGTGTACGACATCATCCGTGCCGTCCGTAAGAGAAAGGGTCTTGTTGAGGATATCCCTGGCCTCGACAAGTACTATGACAAGCTGTAAATCCGTAGACTTCTCACATATCTATGTGATAAAATATATATGCATCTCTTTCTCTTTATCAGATAAAGCACATGATTACTCTCTCTCTCTCTCTTTTGCACACTTTATATTATATCTCATTTGCATCATCTTTTTATTCTGTGTACTGGTTTTCGGCTATTGTGTGGTGGATGCGGGAATGCCAAGGTGGGATTGTGTCTGAATAAGTTCGCGTCGGGCGGGAAACTCCGCCATCGACCTCTACGCAGTTTGTCTCATTCTGACTCTTTTGCTGGGTGTCGATACCCTTCTCAGCTTTCCACCCCTCGCTATGAATACCGAAGCAGAGGCTGCGATAGCGCAGCTTATGGATCTCGTATGGGTCTCATTAAGAGTCATGTGCATTTCAACGAACTGTCTTTGTAGGGGGTCAGCCGGAAACAGGCCGTCAGAGCACTCTCGGTAGGCTAAGCGAAGCGATCCACTTTCTCTTTCGCCCCATTCACACGAGTTCAACTCTTCAGCGTTACAATTACGAAGTCGATCGAGCGGCCGACTTTATTTTCTCGGGCCATGCCGACGACGACAGCGACAGCGATAACGATAACGATAATGTATGTGTAGGAGACAACATACCCTTTGAGCCTACTACTGTGCTGATGTTGTATCATATCAGGCCTCGAGCCTCTGGCCTAAATTGCCAAGCCATATACAGGACACGGAAAATGACAATGACAGCAGTAGCTTGAGCCCAGGTATGTATCTCCGTGTCTCCCGGGACAAGCGCGAGGTTTTCATCCCCTTCTTCGCTGCAGAAAATCGCGTCTCAATGCAAAAAGATTATGCGTTGACCGACGCCGAGAGAATGGGTCCGAAAGAGGACTATGATGAGAAGAACTGGGCCCTCACGCTGCCTTCGGTCGCCAAGGAGGGTAGTCCAGACAAAGACGACAGGCCTCCGTCACCGATCGTTACCAAACCACCTCTCACTTGGTGGCACGATCCTAGCAACCCCACCGAACGCGTTGCACAGGCAGACATGTAAAAAAAACCTCACGATCCATCGTTGGAAACACCCATCCTAATAACGGCTGATTTAGACCCATCGGACTCCGGCCGCCCGAATTCGAGTACGCTTACGTTCCTGCTATTCTGCAGTCGCTCTTCCATATCACCTTGTTTCGCCACTTGATCCTTACCCATCAGCCACTCCCTTACGGATGGGGTTCAGTCGATGACTATTGGAAAGGTAAAGGCGATGGTGTGTATGGCTACACCCTCGTCCGGCGTCCCCCGCCTCCCGCAGCCGAAGCACCCCTCGACGCAGATGAATCGATCCCGATCGAAGAGCGCGTCCTTGCTCAGGCTGAGTGGGATGCGTACGGCAACACGCACCTCGAAGCCATGACCATGCCCGATAAAAGTAAGGCGAACGCTTTATTCCACACAAGAGAAGGGCTGACCATGTCATGCGATTAGCGCTGTCTGAACTGCAGAAGCTTTACGCGTTCCTGAGCCATACCCGACGGCAATACGGGTCGAGTATCCACTTTGTACGCAGCATGAGCGACAAAAAGTCTTCTAGGAACGATTGGCGATCTTCGGACGTTGGTGTGGATGGTAAGGACAAAAACGTGGATGGGTTTCAGCTTTCTGACTCACCCCTTCAAAAGTATTTTTGGATTCGCTGTTCAACATCTTTAGCACACAACAGAACCTGGCCGAGTGAGTATGATATATGCAGGTGAAGACAACGTTACGAGTGACATTTATTCTGTAGTCTTTTCCGATTACGGGCCCAAATTGAATACGGAGATGATACCGACCATGAAGAAATCTTCTACTTGACGTTAGGTTCCTACCGGAGACAGAAAAGCTTTCACGAATGCCTGGCACCGCTCGTATATGAGAGTAGCTACCAACAAGAGAATGATGAAGACGATGACGATGATGATGACGGCGTAAGCGACACGTCCTCTGAAACCGCTCAAATCAAGATGACGACCTTTGAGCGCGTTCCACCCATCTTGCTCATCTCGTTTGACGGCAACGACGACGAGCAGAACCGCATTATATCCGCCGAAGACAGGTACACCGTAGAAAAAACTCTCTACATGGACCGCTATCTGCTCGAGAATCGAGACAAGGCACTGGCCGGCTATCAACAAGTCGAGAACTGGCGGAACGAGATCCGACGCGCGCGTTCTGAGCTGAAAAACAAAATGCATAGCTGCCGATCGATCAGGTGAGGGCTGTTCTGTCTTGCCATGTCTGTTATTCGTTTGTCCTCACGAAAGGCATTTTACTCCAGCATAGACAAGCGTGGCATTCTGGAATCCACGCTGAAATACTTTGCAGCACGGCAAGATGACCCGGACGGCGAGCTTAGCAACCTGCGCACTGTGCTCATGGAGACGCAAGAAAGCATCACACGGAGGTTGGAAGGTAATGCATATTCTCGTGCGCACAGCGAACGCGTGCTAAAGCGTACCTCCTCTTTCTCTATAGAACTGGAGCATCTGGAAAGTGATCGCATGGGTGCCATTCATAAAATATTTGATGTACCTGAGCTGCACCAAAGGCCGTATGATCTACATGCATCCCTTCACCGAGATGGCTATGACGGGCCGGGTCACTATTGGGCGTATGCAAATGTGAATGGTGACTGGTACAAATTTTCCGATGCTCTCGTCGAGCCTGCCTTGGAGCAGCACGTCCTCTATGACCCGACCCCACCCTTTGCGCTTATCTACACCGATAGATCCATCCAGAAAATACCCAGCGAGCAGCTTCAAGCCGACCTTCCCGCCACGCTTCAGGCAGGTCCCGTCATGGGAGAGAGGGTACACGCACACTCATGCTATGGCTTTAGGAATTTGTGGAAAGCGAGAAGAGTCACTTTGAGCGTGAGCTCCATGAATACGGTCAAGCAGATAGCGAATGGCCGGTCGAAGGACACCTGGTCGATGTCGACGATACCAATGACGACGATGACGCAGACACGGCAGATAACCAGAGTATCAACTATGCCGACAGCTCGAATGGCGATGCGCAGAGTTTACCCGACGATGTCTGGCAGGATACAACCGAGGCAAACCCCGCCGTGGACGAAGCTGTCACTCGCTTACTGCTCGATGCGGAGAGCTACAGCGCAGATGATGGCCGCATCATTCGGGAGTGAGTGTTTCAATTTAATTCTGCCACATGTGTGTGCTGACGAAACACGGTAGTATGAAGGGATTTCTGGCTTATCTCAAAGATACGCGAGCATTGAAGCGACTTTTGACTCTATACAAGTTGGACGATGGAGAGGTAATGACGGCCACATTATCCTATCACGTTTATTTAACGCTTATCTAGACTGTGAACCACGAGCTAGCCAAGGAAGATGAACTTTTGGCACCTTACTACAACGAATACGAGACGTATCTGGGCTTAGCAGAAACATCCCACAGAGGATTAAACCGTTTCCTCGGGCGTGATTATGAAGGTGCGCTGGCCTCCTTTGACCGAGTGCGAGAGCGGGAAGACACTTGGCGGTTTCATATCAACTTTGAGCTCGGGCCACCGCTAGCCTTTAAGCGACGCGAGCTCTGCATGCTCAGCTTCTACTATGCTCTCAAGCCAGTTACACGCGCATGTATTTCGGTGAGTAGTGTCATTTCGTGTGTGAGGGCTCTATCACTGAATGGGCCACGATAGGAAATGGACAAAAAGGCTTACCAGATGGCATGCGACGATGCTTACCGGTCACGTGGTCTACAAGAAGCGCTCCGGATAGCTGAACGCGCGCAGCGCGTCGTCGGTCAAGAAAGCATATCCAGCGATCCGCTGACGAGCGAGATGCGCGACCGATGGCTGGGCTTCAGCGAGGAACGCGGTGCGACCTTGCAAAACGACCAAAGTGAGAGTCTGAACGCGCTCGTAATGCTTTTATTGGAGGGTGAGGTGACCAAGGACACGCCGTTTGATACGCCGGATCATCAAGCATTCCCAACCAGACATGAAATTGAACCAGAGACACTATGGCGTGCGTACGAGGAAGCCAAACAACAGGCTTTTAAAGTCTTGTGATCATGTGTGCAATGTAATTGAAATCGCAACTTCTATACGGAAAATTTAGTTATATAAAATGCAAAACGGGTCAGTTGTTGGCTCCTTTTTTTTCCATACCGGAGCTTTCTTCTATGAACAATGCGACTGCATAGAGTACTTCTTGTCGCTTCCAGTAGGTATAGTCTCAAGGCATGGATGGCTCAAAAAGCTTATATTTGCCAGCTTCGTTTGCCTTTGTTTCTGTCGCGGTAGCAGCGTCCGCTGCCCCGGAGGGTGAGGATCTACCTGCGTCTTTGGCTGTTCCGAACGACGGTGAACCTACAGCCGCTTTATCTTCTACTGCCATTCTGGGAGAGAACGTCGACGAGAGTCAATCCAATTCGTCGGGTCCGGAAACCGAGACTATGGATGAGAACCACGCGCTTTCAATGTTGGAAGATTTTGATAGTACGCCCACATCCACCTCCTCCCCGGACGATCAAAATGGTAAAGAGTGTACGGTCATGGTTCCCCAAAAACTCAATAGGGATTTTCAGATCTGCCTATCGTAAAGGAGGCAACGCCTGTGGAAGACGACTCGCTTCCTCCTGTACCGCAAATCACAGGCTGTCGCACGCATGCACAGATTGCCCTGACTTATGCAAGTATCCAATGGATGAAATACGAGGGTTATTTATTCATGTTTTGATGTAGAGCGAAGGGCCCAGTGACGCGACGGCTAGGATTGTTCGCCAGTTAAATGATGCCCAGACACGCGCCAATTTCTTCATCAACGCGACGTGGCTGTACGAGCAACAGTACGCCATGGTTGTCCAAAACATGTACAACGCCGGCCACTTGATTGGCATGACATACCGTGCACAAGAAGACATGAGCGACGACGAAATTCGGCAGGATATCATTACCAATGCACGCAAAATTCAAACGCTGATCCAGGTAGCGCCCAAATATGTGCGCCTCCACCACGGCGACAAGGAAGATACCCGGACGGAACACATTATGCATGACCTTGGCTTTATTTTGGTCGATTATAACCTCGACAGTCTGGACTATGTCCATAAATCGGGCCCAGAGATTGAGGACGTGTACCGCCGCGCATTCCGCCATCAGAAAGATACCTACGACGCCAAAGGCTCTTTTATTTCCATCCAATATGATATTCCCGGCTCGGGATCTTTGCCTGCTGTGCCACACGTACTACGCGCGGTGGATGAGGAAGGCTACACAGCGGTACGCATGGACGGATGCCTCAATGACCCCAAGCCGTACAAAAAGAGTAAGTCGAACCTAGCCAAGAGATTGTGAATGTACAAGTCAAGCTCACTCATTGATTTTTTCGACAGCTGCCGAGGGACTCGAGTATGTCAGCGACAAGTTCTCTTTCAACACGACCGGCTACGTCCAAGGTCAAAACCCGGTGGCCATCCTAAGCAATTTGGAGGAAGAGGACGGGAGCCGAGAGCTCTCCGTGGACGACAGTGCCGATATGATGGACAATGCCTCTCAACACGTGCTTCCTAGCATGGGTGTGGCTCTGCTCGCCATCTTGGCAAGCATTATGATTTAGAATACATAGAAAGTGGAGTAACAATGAAAATTCACAAGAGAAGAGAAAAAAAAAGGAGTGAGAGGGTATCTAATATCAAGGTGATGGGTGTGCGTGCTGTTGCTGTTGTTGACGTGAGGAAGGTTCGAGCTCATGCAGACTATGATTGGATTGGGATGTAGAGAGAAATAGTTCGTCTTCGGGTGAGGGGGGTCGTTCTTCCTGATGGTGATGATAGGTGTGCTGTGGTTTTGGAGACGGTGTCTCATCACTTAGAAGCCGTGCACGGTCCTCATCATCCTCATCGTCAGTGATGAGCATATCCTCCTCTTCATCATGGGCCAAGCGGATCGTGTCCTTGTCTGTTTTGTGCTTGACAATCGTATCGACAATCCAGAACTGGATGATGTTCATCACGAGTGGGAATCTGGCAGAGCATGAATATCCAGGCCACTCACCCTTCTCTCGTTCACTTACATGAGCATGACAAAGACCACCTGGAGCTTGTAGTCGCCCATGGTCCACCGCAGAACCCATCGACCAAAGTCAGAGAGCCAAGGACACAGGTGGAACAGGGCGACCACGATGAGTTTCATGAGAATCAAACCGGCACAGTAGACGGCGAGCTGCTTTCCCCATCGCTTGAACTGCTTCTTTAGTGGCGGATCACCATAGACACCACTTTGGAAGCCAGACAGTCTCAGTTTGTCGATCAGTAGGTACTGGAAGCCTTTGAGGATGCCCCACAAAATACCGACGCCGAGGGTTGTGTCGACAAAGATATTCAGAAAGTACCTGTCATGGTATATGAGATGATAGGTTCCTAGAACGGATATGTCACTTACCAGACGCATGGGTTACTTCCTTGGCCCTCGAGACTTCCGCCGGATAAATACGATGCGACGACGTTCAGACTGTGGATCACGATACCACCTACTAGCTGCTTGCTCACATCGAACCCCCTAATATCATTCTATCAATCCCTGGACTCTATCTGCTCTGAGGTGTGTGTAGTACCATATGCGCACGGGTCGCTGGGGGTGTTCCCGGTGCCGTTTAATGATCAAGGTAGAGAATGCAGCGGCTGCGAGGCATAGTTGAATAAAGATGGCAAATGAGTCCATGAGCTTGCAGCCTGCTTCAGCATCGTCGTCTTCTGGAGGAGGAGGAGGAGGCGGTCCACGTAGACTTAACATTATGGAGGAAGAAAAGAAAAAAAATTGAACGGAAGGAAGACGACTTGGCAAAGGTCGGCAAGGCCATCAGCCCCGTCTATATTCGCACTAACTTCAAAGCGGAGATTAAGTAGCAGAAGCGCTGTTCTCTCTTTACGCAGCAAAAAAAGCAAGACAACAAGAAGCGTGGTACATGTGAGTGCGAGTCCCATCCGCCATGGCAGACAATCCCTATGGCGCCATCAAGTTTGGTGAATTCCGCAAGTACATGCAAAATAAACGGGCCAAGCTCAAAGATCAAGAACGCCTCATGTAAGTTATTTGCTTTTTTTTTTTACCCGCATATAAACTGACATTATGCATTCATTAGTGAGAGCCATGCCAGTCAGGAGCACCCTCCCATCTTCGCCAACCTCTCCATTTATATAAACGGATATACTACGCCTCCTCAGAGCGAACTCAGAAGACTCATTATCGAATATGGCGGTGATTATCAGCATTATTGTAAGTAACCCAAATGGAGACGCGAACTGCATTAACGTTGTTGGTTTATGTCAAGTGATGAAATCTTGTGTCACACATATTGTGGCGTCCAACTTGACGAATGCCAAGATGAAAGAGTTTAGGTAAACTCTTTAATATCCTGTCGTATTTCATACTGATCTTTTTATAGGTCCTACAAGGTTGTCAAGCCCGAGTGGGTCGTCGAGAGCATTCAAGCAAAGCGTTTGTTGCCCTGGAGCAAATACCGCGTTGTACCTCGCAACACAGACCAATCTGCACTTCCATTTGCGAAAACCAGGGATACGCATGAATCCAATGCAGAGCGACAGAACCAAAAGGAAACGCTCAGTCAAACATCCCCGGAAGGATCTACCGAAGGTTCGCCTATCCGCGAAGAGTCTGCCAATTCCACCCCTGTCCATGATCATCCTATCCAGACGAGCCCCGGCAACACAGATGACGGTGCCACTGAGCAAATCACCCGTGCTGTGTCCACCGAACCGAGATCTCCGTCCGGGAAGGACTTGAATGCAGCGCTGCTCGCCAACGAGTGGGCCCGCGAAAACACGACGGTGAATCCAAACTTCATCAAGAAGTTCTACAGCTCATCGCGCCTCCATCACCTGTCCACCTGGAAGGCTGAGCTAAGGGAAATTGTCCGCAAGATGGAACAGAAATTCCCTGACGGCTCGGATCCGACGGGCGCACGAAAGCGTCAGCAGCTGGATGGTCATCGTGTGGTTATGTACGTATGTCTGTTTTCATCAAGATGGATGCTCCTAATGCGTTACTCTCTAGGCATGTTGACTTTGACTGCTTCTTTGCCTCGGTCGGGCTGCTCGATCGTCCGCATCTCAGAGACAAACCCGTCGCTGTGTCGCACGGCCGCGGCATCAAGGATAACTCATCGAGCGACATAGCGTCCTGCAATTATATCGCTCGTGAGTATGGCATATATAACGGCATGCACATCGGCGCGGCGAAGCAGAAATGTCCTGAGCTGCAGGTCATACCCTACGAGTTTGAGAAATACCGTGCCATTTCCGAAGCCTTCTACGAAATCCTCTTCTCATACGCGGATGTCATCCAGGCCGTCAGCGTCGACGAGGCTCTCATGGAGGTCGCCTCACACGTGACGCAATCCAATGCGGGCCAAGAGGATGCTCTCGCACGCGAGATCCGGGATACGATCCGCGATGCGACCGGCTGCGAAGCGAGTATCGGCATTGGTCAAAACATCTTGCTAGCACGACTGGCTACCAAAAAAGCCAAGCCGTGTGGCCAGTTTAATACCTTAAATTGCGACCTACCCGCTTTCCTTGCCGAGCAAGACGTCCGGGATTTGCCAGGCGTAGGCTATGCCATGGAAGAAAAATTGGAAGAACTCGGTGTGGCTACGGTTGAGCAGCTCAGCCACGTTACGCTCGGCGAGCTACAACGGCGTTTTGGGCCTAAACAGGGCCAGACGCTTTATAACTTCGCGCGCGGTATAGACAAACGACCCTTGAACACAGAACGACCTCGGCAGTCGGTCAGCGCAGAAGTCAATGTAAGTCGCGCAAGTGTTGGTTTGCCACATACTCAATCGCATAACAGTGGGGCGTGCGTTTTGAGACAGATGATCAAGTCAAAGTAAGCGTCAAGCTTGATACAAAAGACCTCATCTAATCTATTCCGACAGAGCTTTGTTCAAGGTCTCTCCCAAGAAATTAGTGAACGTCTCAAAAATATTCAGAAATTGGCGAAGAATGTCACATTGAAGGTAATAACAGCAGGTCTATGCCAACCTATTCTTGACGCACAAGACAGGTGCTACGAAGACGCCTGGATGCAGGGGAAGCAAGCAAGCACCTTGGTTGTGGTGAATGCGACAGTTTCTCCAAATCAACAACGCTCGCTCAAGCCACAGACGACCCCGAAATAATTCATCAACATGTCTATGCTATGCTCAGCACGTTTCGGTTTCATATTGAAGATATTCGAGGTAAGAACGGTGGAAGTATGGCGAAGTGCGATCTGACACGGGGTAGGCCTTGGCATCCAAATGCAAAAGCTCGAAGACGACGGCAACAAGGGCCAGAAAGGTATGTATGCGTGGCACAATTGTAGACGGACGCTTACCTTTGGATAGCCATGCAAGGTATTCTCAAATTTACAAGGACATCTTCGAAAGTGCCGTCAGAAAAAACGGCGTTAGACACACGACCATCTCCTCCTCCACAGTTGCCCTGCGCTTCAACGACCCACGTTCCTCCGGCTATGCCACCGCCGGCAATTCCGCGATCTAGAATGACCGTTGACAAGTCTGTATTTGACGAGCTTCCCCCAAACGTCCAACAAGAACTACGCGCCACGCACGACTTGATATTCACTTCTGCATCCGAACCCACTGGTGCACGCCCGCCTGCGCCGCGTGATATTCCCTCGCCACCCAATCCGAATCCACCCCAGTCATCAGCCGCCATTCGGCCACCAGGCACACAAGGCCCCCTGTTCTCCCAAATGCCTCAGCTGCCGCCCTGGTCACAGCTGGATCCTGACTCACTTTTATCACTTCCAAGCGGGATGCGGCAGCAGGTATTGGAGGCTTATAGCGCAGCTGCGAGGAACAAGCGACACACACCGGAGCTATCTGTTCCACAGTCTCCACCACCCCAAGTCCATCCGCCGCCGGAATCGCCACCCCGTCCAGAGACGCACGCAACACGGGTACCACTTCCACCGCCTTCACCCTCGCCCTCGCCTTCACCGAGTCGTCGGGGTCGCAAGCGCAAAGCAGTCGCAGGAGGTGCACCTTCCACTACGCTGACACAGCTCTTTGGCTCGACGACGCCTCGCACCGCTGCCGAACGATCGAAAAAGGCGGAACGCGAGCGCATGCCGTGGGATTGCGATTTTTGGAACGATCTACCCCCAGGTAGGTATCCCTCCCCTTCCCCTCCCCAACATCCCGGCGGGGAACTTTTTGTACAGTTCTCAGAGGCTGACCCACAATAGAGATGCAGCGGGAGATCATGGCGGACTATAGGCGAGCCAGAGCGGCTGAGGAACGAAAAACAGGCGACGCGCATTTCCAGCAGGCACGGAACAAGGTATGTGTACAAATCCTGTAATGTGAACGTTTATTTATCCTCTTTTTACTAGCTTATGGACGAGCCAGCCCCTAGTGTAGATCTACCCAGCCTCGATGCTCCCCAGCTCTTGGGGCATCGCGACATTCAAGGCGTACGGCAGGCCCTGCGTGAGTGGATGGCGGCATTTCCGGTAGGGCCTGAGCAGGAAGACGCAGACGTTGTTCATCAGTACGTGATGGACTTGGTGAGGGCCAAGCATCTGGAACAGGCGCGACTTGTCCTTGCTTTCCTTGTTTGGTTATCAGACGGAAAGCATGCAACAGCATGGCCGCAGCTCGTTAGCACCCTAAAAAAGGACGTGCTGAACGAGGTAGAGAGACTGTACCATTGCAATCTGGGTCTCGAGTGAAGCTTTTGACTTCATATTGTATATATTTATATAGCTCGCCGTCCATACGGCTATGCATGTGTATTTCATAGTACATACTCTCAAACATACACCTCTCGATAGCATCATTTTGGTCACTATACAATCTACATACATAATTTATTTCACACCTGTGTTCTTAACAGTGGAGATGCGTCGACTGCTGCGTACAAACAGGCTTTTATGTCAGTTTTGATCGCTCGTCGCTCCTTGTGGTTGGAGCCATGGGGTTGCTATTTGCATCTGGTATGGTCAGCTGGGGCCATCAATTCTCGAATCGTCGATACGTCGCCTGAGATACCTGTCAACGGGTGCATATCAGGAGAAGATGGCATGATCGTGAGAGAAAAACAATGTCTTTAAGGATGATCTCATTCAAACCTACAGAACGAGATTTGCCGTTGCGTGTCATGCTGGTAGCATGCATGCCCAGAAAATAGACATGACTGGAATTGGCGCAGTTATTCTGATAGGATGAATTAGAGAGTGTACCATCAAAGGGAAGCAAGAGTGGATGAAGGCAAAAATAGCGCAGCGTTCAGGGAAGATCGGGAAACCACACCTCCTATTTCGACAGGCTAGTATCAAGATGAACTTGTGAAAAAGGATGTCCGTGCGCGCAGCAGCAAGCTTGTTCACGTGTGTCTTTATTTAAATTACCATGTTCGATGCAAAAACATTTGGTAAGCGGCCCAAAACGCTGGGAAAGCACGTTTTGAATGGATTCTCAAGGTATGTGTCGTACCGCGCGTCTTGATTGCGACGAAGTGCATATATAGTATATACATCAACTAGCGTGGGCTCATAGCAATCATAAGCAGGGCGCATATAAGCACGAAGAAGCAAGCATCGTAGGGTCCGGGGCATCGTGGAAAATGCTATCAGTGTGACGTGATATGAGGAAGAAGACCACATGATGGTGTGCATCTAAAAATTTTATTCTTGTAGCAACCCTGCCCCTACAACAGGAGGGCACGTACTGGATGCTCATTTCCACGCGCGTGTGATTCGAGGACAGATGATCAACATTATATATATGTTCATCGTTCCTCGGGGTTAGGTCAGAGAGAGGAGCACGGTCATGTCAACATTTGGATGGTCAACACGTGTCTGTTATTATTATTGAAAGCTTGCCATCGATATCCAACGATTGAAATTATGATGATTCATGCTAGTGTGTTGAGTTGTTTGGCGAGTCATCAGGACGGTCCTGCTTGTCTTCGGGTTTGCCTTCCGCCAGCGACGAGCCAGTGCTCCTGTCTTCGTCAGGCGTGGTTTGATAGGACGGCTGGTGTTGAATCAATTGCATCGATCCTTGCTGCGAAAAATTCTCAAGAGAATAAGGGATGTGATGGAGATAGACGGGTTGGTTGGGGAAATAAGGATCGGTAAGGGAATGCTGGGCGCTACTGCTATGGGCGGTATTGTGATGATGGTGGTGATGGTGTTGCGCAGTGTCGTGCCACAGCCAAGGCGTGGTGGGCTCGGATTCAGCGATAGAAGCAGCCGAATGGTGATGCATGAGTAGAGTGCCTTGCTGCTCTTCCTCTGCGTTGAGTATGGCCTCCTGCTCAAAATGAAGCCCGATTGCGGCGGCTGTCGAAGTGTCGGTGGTGCGGCGAAACAGACCTCGCGAGTGAGCATGCCGGTCTGACCAACTGTTCACCGTGCTGTTGTCATTGCTGCCTGTGCTGTGGTCAACCGTCGGCCCAAGCAGGTGCGGACTCGTATAGAGCGACGAGGCCGTTGAAGAAAAATAAGAGTGTGTGTCTTGTGTGTGAGGATGGTGATGGTGATGATTGTGCTGCTGTGCCTCGTTCACAGTGGCCACTTCACCAGTCGTTTCGGTAACACCTGAGGTAGCAACACCTATATCGGAAGCAGCGGCAGCGGCAGCGGCAGCAGCATCCACTGCGGCCGATATTGTGTCTACAAGGGCGGTTGAGCGAGAGGAGCCTGCAATGTCGAGCGGCGGTCCAGAAGAGGAAGTCGCGGGCCAGGGTCGCTGGTTTGATTTTCTCGTAGGCGCAGCTTTGGCACGTCGTATCAGGGTCGACCGCCTTTTCCGCATGGTCGGCGACGTCTGCTCAGATGCAAGCGGTGTCGTCTGGCTCGAAGAGCTTGATGAACGGCTCGCACGGCGCGTCATGACTACAGGGGCTGGAACCATGCTGAGGTGCCGATGGGTCGATATCTCCGTCACGCGTGGCAGCGTTGGGTCACCTTGGTACTTGACAGGCGCGAACGCATCCAAGATACCTTGCTCTTCCAAGAGAGACTTGACGTAGCTAGAGAGCGTCTGTTGCGTCTGACCTTCGTCGCCGTCTTCATACCGCAAGTCGGCGCGCATGAGTCGTGGGAGGCCCGTGTTTTTTGTATTGCAGTCAACATCATCCGGCATGATATCCAAGGCGAGGCCTGGCGCGAGCTCATATCGCGTCGCTTTGCCTTCTTCGTAAATTCGGAGCAGGTCTTCCGTTGCTTTTTCACTGAGATTAATCCAGTTACTCTTGCCAATGTACATGCGGTAGCGTCGCGTATTGCGGTTGCTCAGCTTCATAATCGATACTCTCAAGGAAGGAAAAACTGCAAGAAGGATGGATGGAAAGCCTGAAAGTGAAAGGAAAAAAGTAAAAAAAGGCTAGCAGAAGTCCTTTTTGTATTTTTTTTATTCTCATCATCGTCAACGGCCCGTTGTGCGTCTATTTATTTGTCGTTGGCCATGTCAGTTGTTGTCGACCTTCTAGTTGGATATAAGACGCAAATAAGACATACATTACGTCTTCTTTTGCACTCGAGGCGCCATGATCTTTATTCTGTTTGATGGCACGATTTAATAACCACAACAAATGCATAGACGCGACCGTCGGATCCAGAAGAGAGCATGTTGACAGCAAGAATTAGAGACCACGTGTTTGACAACACTGCGCATTATCCGGCTGTCGAATAATGTGTGGCCCCTGAACATTTGACACGTTCAGCGTTGGCGTTTTTGGTGTCCCCACATTATTACTATTTAAGCGTTTGGTTCATGTACCCCCTCCTTGCTACACTTCTTTCGAACTCTTCACACTTTCTATTACTTTTTGCTCACCATGGTAAGATTACCGTCATCATCTCGGTTGCCAAGAGGCTGAATCAACTCCAATGTAGAATGACCAATACGACATCATTGTTCTCGGTACCGGTTTGACCGAGTGCATCCTCTCGGGTATCTTCTCGGTCGAAGGCAAGAAGGTGCTCCACATGGACCGCAACAGCTATTACGGCGGTGACTCGGCCTCGCTGAACCTGTCCCAGGTAATACTTAAAAAGGCATCGGGTTGAAGAGCTGAAAGAGACTGACTTGGACTGTTATGCAGCTGTATGCCAAGTTCCGTCCCGGCCAGGAAGCGCCTGTCAAGGGTCGTGACAGAGACTACAACATTGACCTTATCCCCAAGTTCATGATGGCCAACGGCGAGATCGTGCGTTTCTTGACGCATACTGATGTCACCCGCTATCTCGAGTTCAAGCAGATCTCGGGCTCGTTTGTCTACCGCGACGGCAAGATCTCCAAGGTCCCTGCCAGCGAGCAGGAGGCTATCTCGTCGAGCCTCATGGGCATGGTTGAGAAGCGCCGCCTCCAGAAGTTCTTTGAGTTCATCCAGAACTGGAAGGATGAGGATGAGAGCACCCACGAGGGTAAGTGGAGTAGAAAAGGACCTACACAGTGGGGTTTAGGGGGAAGAAAGCTCACTCTTTGTATGCATATCAGGTCTCGATCTCGACTCTGCCACGATGGTGCAAGTGTACGAGAAATTCGGCCTCGAGTCGGGCACGCAGGACTTTATCGGTAAGTGAATTGTGCCTCATGGGCGCACCGCGAATGCACTGTCAAAAACCATGCACCTGCTAACCATATTTGTTAGGTCACGCTATGGCGCTGCATCTCGACGACGGATACCTGGAGAAGCCCGCTCGCGAGACAGTCAACAAGATTATCCTGTACGTCGCCTCCGTCGCTCGCTACGGCAAGAGCCCGTACATTTACCCTCTCCACGGTCTGGGTGAACTTCCTCAGTCGTTTGCTAGGTAAGCCAAGGCACTGGCCTTCTTTAGCTTTATCTTATACAGCGAGGCTTACTCCTTCAATTTGCACGTGCTTCAAATTATATAGACTGAGCGCCATCTATGGCGGTACGTACATGCTCGGCCACCCGGTGGATGAGATTGTGTACGAGAACGGCCAGGCGGTCGGCGTCAAGTCGGGCGGCGAGACGGCCAAGGCGAAGCAGATCATCTGCGACCCCTCTTATGCGCTCGACAAAACGAGCGTGACCGACAAGGTCGTCCGTGCTATCTGCTTCCTCAACCACCCCATCCCGGAGACCGGTGACGCCGATTCAGTCCAAATCGTTCTCCCCCAGAACCAGCTCGGTCGCAAGCATGACGTCTACGTCGCTGGCGTCTCGAGCACCCACAACGTCTGCCCCAAGGACAAGTACCTCGCCATCGTGTCCACCATTGTCGAGACTGACACGCCCGAGAAAGAGATCGAAGCTGGTCTGGCCTTGCTCGGCAGCATCGAGGATAAGTTTATCTCGGTCGAAAACATCTCTGTTCCTGCAGAGGATGGCACCAAGGACCAGCTGTTCATCTCGCGCTCGTATGATGCCACTTCCCACTTTGAGACGGTCTGCGACGACGTCAAGGACATCTACCGCCGCATGACGGGTACCGACCTCGTACTCAAGCAGCGCCGCTCGCAAGAGCAGGAGCAGGCTGATCTGGATGCATAAGTAGTTGCGTGTTCTACCTCCTCTCCATGATACCAAACTAGTTTTTTTTTTCTTCCCTTTTTCCGCACATCTCAAGTCGTTTCACCAATTTGCTCCGCATTTTTCACACACAGCTTCTCACACTTCACAAACAACACGACATAACAGACACACACTGAATAGCAGTACCCTGTTAGGATAACAAGACCTTCTTAATTTATATCATTAAACAATGAAACTTTTCCTTTCTCTCTATTTTTTTTATATATCTCTCGTGTCGTCCCATGTCTCAATGGATGGGAAGCATGTGTTTCGTGTTTGCTCACCGAGCTACCGGTTTTGGTAAAATCAGGACAGGTCTGTGCATGAAAAAAATCTATAGGACCGGACCCAATACATAAAAAAAACCACATACTCGCTCCTTGGGCTCCTTGGGCTGCATCATGTTTGCAACCTCCTAGCCACATTACACCTACATATATTCAGATAAAGAAGAAATAAACCCCCTATATTCTTTCGAAGCCGATCACTAAGAATTCCTCACAATTTGCTGTACAAGATCTTCTGTTTATATTTATATTTATTTATTGGCTTACTAGGGCGATGGACACAAGGCAAGCCTCATCCAACACCAACGTATATAGATTTATTACATTCAATACATACAGAAAGAAAAATAAAGGAAGGGATAGAAATCAGAGAGTAAAAGAATGAATGACTGGCTGGCTGGTTGACTGTTGATTGAGTGTGTGTGTGAGAGAGAGAGTGGAGCGAATGAATGAATAAATGAATGAATGAAAAGAATGACAGAAGAGAACGATAGCGAGAAAAAAAAGGTAGCAGATCACCAATGACTTGCCAAGTCAGTTTGACTGAGCACCTTGTGTCGAACATGGGCTGGAACGTCAGACCATCGGCTGCGCCATTTCTTGGATGTAGCAAAGGCCTTGCCTTGCTGCATCAGTTGATAATGATAAGAGTAATGTGGATCGTGGGACCGTTTGCGTTTGTGGGTCGTTATCGCCAGCGTTTCGACCTCGAATTGCTCTAGGACACGCCTCGCATGGGTCCCTGCCACGTCGAGGAGGCTGTCAACCGTCCTCTCAAGAAACTCGTAGGCCAGCACGCGCTTCTTGGTCGCCACATAGAGGTAGCGTCCATCCGCCGACCACTGGATGCCGTTGATCTTGGCAAGGATCCGCAACCGGCGGTCCCGCTCTCCCCGGAAAGAAACCATGGTAATCTCATGTCGCACTGAGATGTTTTCCGAGGCGGACATGGGGTGGCGGCCAAAGTCGAGAATGTTCAACACTGCCTTTGACTCATCCATCGCTTGCTCCAGATTGACGGTGTGGAAGTAGCCGTACCGGTTCGTGAAAGTCAAGACACCCTCCAAGCGTGGGTGGAATGCGATCGCATAAGTATAACCCGCCGCATCGATCGAGTGAATGGGCTTCATCGTGTCCGCACGCCAGATCACGACGCGCGTGTGCGTATCTGAGGTGTGGGCAAAGTAACGCGAGGAGGCGCTCCAGGCGACGTACTGCGAGGAGTAGGGTATATCATTCTGCAGGAGACTCGGCGGTATGGCTGCCTTGATCGGCTGGCCAAAGCGAATCGCGCCGTCGTGTCGCAGCACGTCCATCATGAAGACGTAATTGTTATCACCGACACACACCAGCCGAGACCCGTCCGGGCTCAGTTTGGCGTCGTTGATCGGCACGCGATCGAAACAACGCAGATGACTGTGCAGCTGGACTGAGCAGCGACCGTTGCCAATACCGCCGGCGTGAGCAAGCTGGGTGCACTCGTCGTGGGAAGGGAGCTTGTAGACGAGGATGCCAGCCTCGTTCATGCAAGCAATGAGCATATGCTCATAGACGACGCCGTCCATGTCGTTGTCGTCAAAAGCAGAACTCGATGCGGTACTCGATGCGTGAATGTTGTCAGTCATGCGGGTGTCGACAGAGTGAGTGGTGACAGGAAGGCGGACGATCTGCACTGCGTTGGTCATCAGCTGCACATTGCTTTTGCTTTTGAATTTGGTGCCCCAGATCTTGGTGGGGGGAGAGTCCATGCAGCAGTACAGCTCGAACTCGCCCTCGATACCACCAATAGCCATGAAGCCGTATTTCTGCGACAGGCACATGGGCTCGAAATCGAGGGGTAAATAGGCGTCCTGCGGGAAGATGGGGGGATAGTCTGCGCGGCGGATGTATTTGGTGAAAGGGACAAAGTGCGCAATGACAGACGTCAGGCCATTGTGGGTTGTCTGAGTTGCCGTGGCAGCCAATGTCTTGGCTGGTGTGCGCGGCAGTGAAACTGACAAGTGCGTCTCGAGAAACTTGGTGCTGTCGCCATGGGGGTGTGTTTGGACAGGCGCCGAGCTATCATGATCGCTGTCGATCCACGTCAGCGATTCTGATGTGCTCTGTTGGCTACTGCTGCCGCTGTCATCCTGTGTCGGTGCGCTACTATCGCTCGGTAAACTGCTGGTGCTGCCGTCGTTTCCGACCCTCTGCATGGGGTTGCCGTTGCTGCTCGAGCACGCATCTCTAGCGGGATAAGCGGCAGACGCTCGGCCGCAGTGGACGATGCGATCCCGATATACAGCGTAAAGTTGCTCCGCAAATCCGTAGTTGTTCAACACGATGCACAGTGCATTGGCGGACTGGTCATGGTTGGTAGTGGAGCACGACGCAGGCAGCTGGCGAGGCCAGCCTTTCTCCTTGCGCCAGAAACTAGTCGACTTGAGAAGCCCCTTTTGCTTTTGCTTGATAAAGTGTGTCAGCCGCATGTCATTCGATTCCCAGGTGTAGTCGTTTGTGGAGTAAGGATCCTCGTCCCACATGTCGAAAGCGGCCGGGTCGTTGGTGTCTTCTTCAGCCTCGGAGAGGTCGGACGCATCGCTGTCAGGATCGGCGGGGTCGCAGTACTTTGGTTTGCGAGGGCCTTGATACTCGTAGTCGAGCGAGTATTCTGAAGCGTCAGAGGCGTAGTCGTCGTCTTCATTGTGCTGTGCAGGGCCGTCGTCCTGGTCGTCGTCGCTCAGGCTCAGGAGAGTGTCAGCATCCCAAGAGTCATCACAGGATCTCTGGTGGCAGTGAGCCTCATAGTATGCCATGAGGGGCTGGCTTGGCCAAAACAGAGGTTGTTTAGAAAGAGAGAGTGAAGAGAGTGAAGAGAGTGAAAAGAGTGAAAGAGTGGAGTGAGTAAATAGAGCAAAAAGGGCAACAAAAAGGCAACTAGAAGCATCCTTTTGGAAGCACGAAACTTCTGAGAAGCAACCCAAAAAATCAAAATGCGGATCACCCACACAACACGCACTCGCACTCATGGATAGGGCAGCATAACAGGGCGCTTGTCTTCTTCTGAACCCATCTCATCTCAAGACAGAAAAGGATACACACAGGACAGGGTAAAATCGAGCATAGACATCTGTTTTATTTGTACTGTTCGTTCAACCAAGGTATATATATACATTGGTAATAGTATTCTTATTATTATAACCCTTTTTCTTCCTTACATGACGTACCTCTCATGCGCTCGCATTCCCTCGTTTTGGGCTTCTCTTTATCTTTGTTCTTATTTTTTCTTATTTTTCTGTGCTGCTGCTGAACCTTGTAACAATTCCCAATTCCTAAAACATCACTGACATGATACGATGTCTTCTTTATTATATTATATATTTATTATGGTTATTTTTATTTTACACCATATCCCAAACAATCTTTTACTCCTCATTTCTTTTTATCAGCCTTTCCGCGTGCATCATTCCCCTTCCATCCGAACCCTCGGCCTTCCCGATCATTTTTGGACTTTTTAGTGACACAGAATAAAGCAAATGTACAAGCATCATCTATCCTGAATCTTATTAACATCCATAGGGCTCTGACTAACGTTGTTATTCAGTACAACTTCAAGCGACTCCCACACCTGGCTCGCTTTGTCTACCACTGTTGAGGGTATCCCTGTATTTACATGGTAAATTTTTAAATTCGTTAGTACAACAAATCCCCATCATTCGGCACGTCAGTCAATGTCGCATCCCCGAACTATCTTTTTTTTTGTCATTCCGCCCCTCGCCTTTGTCCCTTGTATGCTGTGCATTGCGACACCCGATTTTTTTTTGTTTTCTTTTCGGGTAGTGCGTACCTGAAAGTCGTGCCACCTTGAGGCCATGCGACTGCCGACATACACCGGGTTGTACGCTGTGAATGAAAGAGAACCCGCCGTGTTCGTCTTCCTGCAGGCTGGTCTTGTATGCCTGCAGATCTTCCCAGCCGCTCGTCATGTCCGCCAACTCGTGATAGTGCGTTGCAAACAGAGTGCGTGATCCCACCATATTATGCAGGTATTCCAAAATGGCATATGCTAATGAGATACCATCCTTGGTCGACGTACCCCGTCCCACCTCGTCCATGATCACCACAGACCGCTCTGTCGCATGTCGCAATATCGTCGCGGTCTCGGTCATCTCGACCATGAACGTGGATTGGTCCTGAGCCAGGTTATCTGCTGAGCCCACCCGGCTGAAAATCCGGTCCGCGATCCCGATCCGTGCCTCGTGTGCGGGAACAAAGCACCCCATGTGAGCCATCAAGACCATGATGGCATTCTGCCGCAGGAACGTGCTTTTGCCTCCCATGTTGGGCCCTGTGAGCAGCCAGATGCGCTCCTTGTCGAGTACGCAGTCGTTTTGTACAAAATCCCGACCCTTGCGCGCCAGTTTGTTCTCGATCACGGGGTGCCGGCCTCCTTTGATCTCGATCTTACTCGATAATTCCATCTTGGGACGGACGTACCGCCTTTCACACGCGAGCCAAGCAAATCCTACCAGAATGTCTAGCTCGGCCAGGGCTCGGCAGCTCTTGACGATCCTGTCTGACTCCGCCATCACGCGGTCCATCGTTTCTCTCAGCACCTGGTTTTCAATGTCAACGACGCGGGTTTCCGTGCTTTCCAGCTTGATCGACAGCTCCGTCCATTCAGCCACTTGGTACCGGTGCTTCGTCTTGGTCTTGTTGATGAGCATCGCCTGATACGCCTCTGTCAGCTTGTCTGCACGCGTCGCGTTGACCTCGATGACATGGCGGTACGCTGTCGAGCTGAGCAACGACGCTGAATTGCCGCACAGCGCGCGTAGCTCTTGTTGAAATGTATCACGTCGCTGGTGAAGTTTATCCAACTGCTTGTAAGCCCGCAACAGTCGCGCGTCAAAGTCCGGGTGGACGTTACCGTAGCTCTTTGTCTTGGCATCGGTGCCCAGAATGTAATCATCGTTGAGCGCGGCTGTGAGGTGGTCAATCAAGTCATGCAGTGGCTGCATATCTTGAAGGAAATCCTGGAGAGAGGCCTGCGCGCTGGGAGGCACGTTATGCATGCGTTGGAATGTGCCCTCCAGAAGTTCCTTGATATTCTGCATGGCAGTGAGGGTTGTCTTGATTTCCACCAAGTCTGAGTAGCGACCCCGTTGCAATGCGATACGTTGCATCGCCCGCTGGGCATCTGAGCTCTGCCGGATGCGATCGCGGATATCATGCAGCACGTACGGATCTGACGTAAAAAACTCAACGATATCTTGGCGCTTCTCGATGGCTGCGTGCGATGTCAATGGTGCCGCGAGCCACCGTGCCAAGAGACGTGACCCAGCACTGGTGGTGGTGTTATCCAAGACGCTCAGAAGACTGTCGGCGGTCTTGCCGTCCTTAAGGCTTTTGAAAAGCTCGAGCGAGTTCATGGCAGCGCTGTCGATGCGCAGGGTATCTTCGGCATTGAGCCGCACAAAGCCTTGGATTTTGATGGTGTCCTCCATGTACGTGCTTTTCAGGTACGTAAACAGGGCCATGCTGGCCGCCTTCTCGGGCGCAGTTAGGTCGCCGAGGGTCTCGAGGTCGACCAGCTTCTTGGCCTGAAGTGCGTCGAGAATGACTCGCTGGCCCGCATGAGGATCAAAGGTATCCTGGGCTTGGTAGGTTAGCGAGATGTCGGGGTAACTCGCTAAAAGATCGCCCAGCGGATTAAAAGCGTCCCCGTCCTGCATACTCGTTGAAGGCCGCATGTACTCTGGTAACACAAGCTCACGTGGCCGTATACGTGCAATGTCATCTTTGAGGGAATACATGTTTGTGCATTGCGTCGTGAGCTCTCCTACGGATATATCCACCCATGCGAGGCCAACTTGTGCCTTTTCGTCAAGGGTCGAGGTAGGCAGTACGGCGAGCAAGTAGTTGTTGGCCTGGGCATCCAGGAAGTTCTCTTCGATGACAGTGCCAGGTGTGATGATGCGGGTGATGCGGCGTTCGAGGGTTCCACCGCGTGTTGTAGGACCAGAGCCTACCTGTTCGCAGAGTGCAACACGGCAGCCAAGACGGTTCACGAGCTGATCCAGGTAACGGTCGAGAGAGCGGATTGGGAAGCCAGAAAAATCCGCTACCGACCCAGACGCCATCTCCCGTCGAGTGAGCCGCAAGTCGAGGAGAGGCGCATACTGCCGTGCATGTTCTTCGTATAACTACAGAGAGAGAGAGCTGAGTTAGTGTGTGTGTTCTCACTCGCTGCCTCTCTTGTTGTGTCTCCTTCCTGCTTGCTCTCTCTCTCTTTTTTCTTTCTTGTGGCGCGGATGTACCTCAAAAAAATCGCCCACTTGCATTAAAAGGACGCACGTCGGGTGTCGCTTGGTGTAGTCTCGGACAGCATCGAGGACAACAGAGCCAGAAGTTTCCTCTTTTGGCTCGAGTGCTTTCCTTTTCCCCTTGGCTTTGTGTGCCGTGTTTGGATCTCCAGGGGGAGCGAGATCCTCCACAAGATCATTCAGCGCAGCTGGGTCTGGCTTCTCCTGGTCATCGCCAAAAATCTCGTCAAAGAGGCCACGGGTCACGCGTTTTGCCGTATAAGCTGTTGAACCGAAATGGCAGGCAATCGGTTTAGTTGGGTGGATTCTGACAAGGCGCACAGCACTCTTGACAGCTGGGCTGCGGCACACACGCAACATGAAAAGAAAGCAAGCAGATTGAGTCCCCGCTTTCTATACCGTGATGATATATCCAATGTTGTTGATAGATCAAGCGCTCCCAAGCTCCGGTTCTTCTAGCTGATATGTAAAAAGGTACTTGATCCTTATTACATTCACTCGTTCGCCCAGCGCAATGGGTGGCTCGTATCTTTTTGTAGCTGATACTGCTACACACAGTACCTGTACATCACCCAACTTGCTTGCCACAAGTGAAGAGGGAGGTCTTATTTCATAGTGCATTGGACGCTCCGTTTTCTCATCGGTTATTACATAGATCCGAGACGTGTCTGCAGTGGTATGGAAAGTGATGTAAGATATACTCTGCATTGTCTATACGTTCTTAATGCGGCTTGTGCGCTTCCCAGCCATTGCTTTCTTCATGCAAATAGCCCAATGACACAGCCTCAGTGGTAATAATGTACTGTACAGGATGTATATATTTTCTTATAGAAAAGAGCGACATATTCTAATTCTGTGTCAGGAGATCAAGATCGATATCGTATGAGATGTTGCAACCGCAGCTGTTCTTCGCATTCGGATTGTCCACCACTTGAAATGTTGATCCGATCAGCTCTTCGACAAAATCCACCGTCGACCCACGAACGAACTGCAGTGAGATAGAGTCGACGACTACTCGAACACCGTCCCGCTCAAAAATCCTATCCATCGACATCAATCAAGAGTTTCGAAAAGCCTGCTGTTGCTCTTACGTGTCGTCTTCCTCCGTTTCTTTCGTCAGTTCGAGTTTGTTCTGGTAGCCATGGCATCCTCCTGAGTCAACCAGTATCCGGAGCATTTCGTCGTCATTGTCACGTTCTGCAATGTATTTAAGTTGCTATAAGAAAGAAAAAAAAAAAGAAGGAACGGTCAGTGTTGAAGCCGTTGCTGGTCATGCACAGACTCACCTTAAGCGCCCGATCGGAGATAGTCAGCCCATTCTCCTCTGTAGCAGGAAGAACGGTAATGTCGTGTTCTTTAGCGTCGGCAGCAGCAGAGGCAAAGGTGCGTCGGTTGATTAGTTCCGGGATCGACCGACGCCGTAAACAGGCTGTGTTAGACAGTGGTACAGACACTGTTCGCAAGTGTCTGGTTGTGTTGTGAAGTGCTTGCTGACGGACAGCAGGCAAAATGCAACGTGCGGCGTGTCGTGAAATGGTCGTGATTCTGAACATGACAAATACAAAGTGGAGGAACCCAAGACCCCAGGGCACACGCTCAAGCTTGTAAATATCGGCCCCCAAACAAAAAAACTCAGAAGGCATAGTTGCCAAACGGTTTAATGATTATCCGCGCATCATTTGACTCCGCATGTCACTGTGCACGTCAGTGATTGACCTCTTCTATCCTCTTACGTTATACTGGTTCTGAGCACCGCGGACAAAACCCAAGTTATCGCTTTCAAGCAGGCTGACTACGAGCAATATGGACACCACGAGCGAAAGAAGGGTTCCGGAGGCCTCAGAAAGCTCACGGAACGTGACGAGCGTCTCTTGCTACGCGAAGTCAAGAAAGATCGTCGCGCTCCTCTGCAAGACATTACACACAAATTCGGCCTCGATGTCAGCACCAAGACTGTCCGACGATCCCTTAAACGTGCTGGCATCAATTCTCGAGTCGCGAAGAAGAAGCCTTCCTGACCGAGAAACATAAGGAGAAACGTCTTGCCTTTGCCAGAAAGTACAAGTCCTGGACCCTTGAAGACTGGAAGAAGGTCCTGTGGACCGACGAAGCCAGCTTCGAAAAAGGGAAAAAAATCAGAGCAAGTACGCGTCTGGCATACGAAGGACGAGGCCGACCTCAGCGAGTGCCTCGCGCCCACGTTCAAGAGCGACAGGACGTCGGTGATGGTCTGGGATGGTATCACCCATGGCAAGAAGACGGAGCTCGGCATGAGGAGTGTACGCAGCATGTTCTTGGGCTATCGGTCGTTCCCAACGCACGATACGCGACTTTTTCGGTCGGCGCTGCCCGCCTGTCTTCCGTACGCGTTCGCCGCGTCGGCCACCGTAGACCGGGCTTTCTCCCTGGCCGCAATGGTATGTTGCTTTACAGTTTGTTGTCACACGTTGACGTTGACTTTATTATTATGACTAGTGCCTGCCAAGCGTTCTGCCGTGCCCATGGGTCAGCCTCGCTTGCTGGCCTCTGCTGCTGAGATCCAGTCTGGTCCCAGTGAGACTGTTGACCTGGATGCCTTTGTCGCCCAGATGTGGGAGGACAATGGTTCGATTGCCGTGCCTGACGAGCCTGTTGTCGAGGCTGGGGTTGTCCAGCAGCCTCAGGGTAAGTGTAGAATGGTCTGTTTAGGATGATATGACCGATACGTATAGTAGAATCAAGCCTGATCCCGCTCCCTCCTCATCGGCTGACCTTTGAGGGTATGTGGGCTCTCCAAGGTCTTGAGGAGAAGGTCCTCTTCCACGCTGTCTTTTCGGGTGACTTGCCGGGTATAAGGCAGGTATATGTCGATGCCCCTTTGCTCGGTCGTATCCCTGACCTTGGTCTTTCGACCGATATTGACTCGGTGCACATCCTGTGCAATGTCATCCCGACAACTTTGCCATTGGACGTGTACATGGTCGCAAACTTTGCCTGGACCCTGCACGAGAACAACCATTTGACGGTGAACGTGAATGGTGATTTGGTTGAGCTGAACCACGTGCCAAACTTTCGCTTGGCCGACTTTGGTTTCAGCAATCGCCCCAAGGTATGTATAGTATTAACACTGATGTTGTGATTATTTTATGATTGACTGATAATCTCTTATTTTGCTGTATATATATAGGTGAATGTGTTCTTTCCTCACCTACGCACTGTGAATACCCAGCTCGGGTACCGGATGACTAGCACGGAGGTGGGGTCCTTCATTGATGGTGTGCTGTTGGCGGCCCTGAAGGCCATTGCTCCGGCCTATACTTAGCTTGCCGTCTTCTTTTTCGTCTCTTCTCCTGTCCTCTCTTCCGTTCACGCCTCTTCCATCTTCTCTCCGCTTGCTCCCCTCAAATCAGAGGTTTTTTTTTCCGCTTTTTCCTCTGCCAGTAAGTGAAACAGATTCAGGTCTATGCATTGAATATGAGACATTAACACATGTTTCAGTTCCGCTCGTTTTTCGCTTCTCCTTTGCTCTTGTTCTCCGCTTCCTCTGCCTTCCTTCCTTCCCGTTTGCGACCAACTAGCCTAGGCGGTCGGTGGCCGGAACCACCGTTGAAACTACCCCCCCCCATAGACATGTGCCTCTGCGCCAAATGTCTGCCCCACTCCCACCGGTAAGAAATTGTTGAATGTGATCTTGAAGTTGTGACTCAAAAATGCATTCTGCTGCACAATTTAGATGAGGCAGTGGCAAACAGGCCGTGAGCGTGTATCGACGATCCCGGTTTCGGCCGCTTAGTAGTGAATGAAAATGAAGGGTAGTCCACGAGAACTAATTCCGGAACGAAATTTCGTAGGCTAGTTAACTATTATCCCTCCTCCTCGGAACCTCTTCCTTTCCCCCCCCCCCGACCAACTACCGCCACCACATAGTTCCACCTTTTCCCTCGAAGAGTTTTTAATGGAAGTTCCTCCCACCCTCGATCGTGCGGGAATTGCAAAATGCCAATAAGGCCATTGTATCTCTAATTCCCTTTTAAAAAACACAATAAACATGTTGAACTATTTAACGATTACATGGGTTCTTTGTCTCGACATTTATCCCAACATCTGTGAGAGTGTGATACGAAACTTAGAAATGGGTTTTCTTTACACAATTGCAAGCTTCTGTAATTCTTTTGATAAGTGTCTTCCTGCAAAAACACTTCGCCTTACTCCTTGCTGCTTCAAAAAATTGTTTGCTCAGGAGAATAAGTGAGAAGATACACAGATTTGTATCCCTTATACTCGATAATAGTCCTTATATTTTTGTGCATGTGAATCGGTGCATTATCCATGACTTATCCATGACCACATAGTGACCTCTCATATGTGGATTTTTATCCGTTCCATCAAGTGTTGTTATAAAGAAGCTGATGTAGGCCCGGTTCCCGTTCCTGAGCCTTCCATTTCTGAAAATGCGAAATTTAATTTTATTTGTCGTTCAAATTTGACTTGCCCAGCGATATCAATTTTGATTTGCTGCGACATTGCTTGTTGGAAGCACTGCATGTTGTTTGTTCAACTATGTTTGCACTAAATGCATAAAAGCATAAGGAGGAGCTTACTGAACGCGACACTTCAGTAGCATGCTGTTTATACTTTGAGTGCCGTGCTATAAGGAGGGAATGAGATACAGACACAGTATGCATCACAAACCGGAATATGACACCATGATTATCGGTGAGGAAACGGTCGTAGAGGTTTTCTATGTCAGTATTAACCACACACATACACACTCGCTCAAGGCCATACTTAACCCAATAAGCACATCTTTATTCGCGGAGACCTAGACAAAACATGTGAGCAGCACACACGCGTTTTGCTTCTCTTCTTTTTTTTTTTTTCTTTTTTTCTTTGTTTTTTGTTGCATTGGCGGCAAAAGCTAAATAACATTTTTTATGAGCAGAAGGAGGGGGAGAAGAACCGCATGCGGTCTTCAAGGAATCGGAACTTTTGCTTCCACACTCAAAGCTGCGACGGTGGAGGTACAGCATTGTAGGACTGACCATTGTAGGATTGACCATCGTCCTCCTTGTGACGCTTAGCCGGTGGTGGTGACGGGTCTGCCGACGACGTCTGTGGTGGTGGTGGGGGAGATTGTTGCTGCTGAGTAGCAGCAGATCCGTAGTAGTAGTTGTAGTAGTTAGGATCATACTGATACTGGCCATAATAAGCATAATACTGCTGGTAAGCATCATAATTGGGATCACCTGCTGCAGGCGGGGCCGATGGCGCAGCGGGAGAGCCGTTGCTTCCTGCGGGCGACGCCCCTGGCGGTGGGGGCGAGCTTGCAGCGCTCGACGGTGGCGGAGGTGCACCATATCCTCCATAATTGTAACCCTAAAACCACGCTCAGCGTCTACCGTTTTATCATCCTCATCGAAACTTACATAGTCTTGGTATCCTCTTTGGTAGCCACGACCATAGGTGGGATTTTGTTTGAAGCGCTCATACTCTGCTTTCACGGTGTCAATAAGATCTTCTGTCAACTTAACCGCGGTATCCATGCCATCCTCGCGAGGCGACCTAGCTTTCGGTGAGCCATATATAAGAATGAGGTTGCTGTGAACTTACGAGATGTGCACATGGAGAGGCTCGTCCGACTCGACACCTGTACTGGATTCGTAGAATCCTGACCCTTTTCCTTTAAGCTGCACACGTGTACCCGTTTCCTGCTGAATGTGCTTAACATAGGCGCCCTGAGGGCCCACAATCTTGGCACGCAGATTAAAGTGAGGGCTACTCTCGAGTCCAACATAGACTTTGTGCTCATGAAATCGTCGCTTTTTTTTTTTTTTTTGTCTTAGGGTGAGTCAAAACATGGACAATGTCTATACGTTACCTCACGTCGCTCATGATGATGGTGGGTAGGACCAGGCATGGGAGGAGCAACATTCTTGATCATGTCCTCAATCTGCTCGACTGCCTTATCGAGTTGCTCCTTGCTGCTGGCAGAGATGTGAAGGTAAAGCGGAGGTTCGCTCGCAGTTGCCAGGCTTTTGTCTGGGTAATACTTGCCCCTGGTGGTGACATCTACAAAGAAAGGATTGTTAGAAACCGAAACAACATCAGAATAGACAACATACCTGCACCAGTCTCGCGCTGGATTTGACTTTGGGTTGCACCACGAGTGAGCATATACCGGTTTTTTAGATCATTGATCGGAATGTCCTTCACGAATTCACCGTCACCATGCTCTCGTGGAGCCGGCGTGGCGCCATTGCTGCCACTGCTGGCAGCGCCATCGGTGTTGGCTTTATTGCTGCCATCATCCTGAATGCCCTTCTGTGCCAACAGACTCTTGACTCGTGCCAGTGCCTCCTCTATCGAAAGCATTAGAGTGCGCATAATATTATATGGCAGAGTCCTACCAGCTGCTTTCTTGCCAGCGTCGTCAGCAGAACTGTCGTCGCCATTGCTCGTCTTTGAGGCTTTAGGAGGCGACGGGGAGGGTTCTTTCTGGATCGGCGGCGCATCGTCCCACTTGCGCTTTCTATAGAGATCATGATTAGCTGGAACGAAGGCATGGTAGGGCTTTTGTTATTATTTACTTCTGAGTCGTGTCTGTCATGGCTTAAGGAATGCGGGAGGTTTTTGGTCAAGGAAGAAATACTTCAGAATTCGAAAGAACGAAAAATCAATCAGTCACGAGCCACAGCCATAATAAGGTCCTCTAATTCTGCCATATTCCAAAATCTGCCCTTTCGTAAATATACTATGAATTAAACATATAGGTAGGACAACGTGTCAAAACCTCTGGAGCGGTCATTACATGCCCTCAGAAGGACTTCCTTTTTTTATTATTATTCGAAATGGCTGTCTTCCTTTTTCAGGTAGTGAAGCAACAGCTGTCGTCCTGCGGAATAAAACGAAAATTCGGGCTGGGACCTGCGTGAGGCTATGTGCAGGGTGCTCGACCATACTGCCGGTACATGCATGCTAAGTGTTTCCCACAGTATTGTAGACGCTGCTATGTCGAATACCCCGCTGCACACTATGATAATACGTCCGCATCCTCTCCTCGTGTTGTCGCCAATATGAATTACGATCTACCGCATTTCGTGTGACCTTTCGCACCTGCTTTAAAACCGAGAACAAGGGCCCAGAATAGGGGTTTTCTACTCTCTTTCACTTTATTACCTCTGTTATGACTGTACAAGAGCCACTGGTTGATCCTGCAACCGTTCCCCTCGCGGACGGGGTCGTTCAAGAAAAGAACGCCCAAGACGTCGCTACGCCCGCTCCGCCTACCGATAGAACTGCCACGCCTGAAGAAGTGATCAAGGAGACATTGGCCGAGTCAGCTGATGCTTTTGAGAATCCCTACGTGTTCAAGAATCCTATCAAGCGTGTTGCGGTTATCGGAGCTGGTCCCTCTGGTGTAAGATCACTATATACTGTCATTCAAACTCTAATTTTATTCTCGACTACTTGCTAGATCTCGGCCGGTAAGGCAGCCTTGGAAAATGGTCTCGATGTCACCGTTTTTGAGCGAAACCACCAAGTGGGCGGTGTCTGGTGAGGCATAATTCACTTCCTAACAAACAACGAGCTCATTTTGTGGTATCTAATTGAATCAGGGCATACTCAGAGGACGTACAACCGGTACAGATTCCATGTGACACTAAGTTTTACGCCCAGCAAAGGCTACCAGAACCCCCTACTGGGAACGAGCAAGAAGGCATCCAAGAACTCACGCCCGAACTCAAAGACTGGATCAATGGTGTGCATGCACCTCCCACGGCTTGCTACAAGAACCTCTTTAACAATACAGCCACGGCGATCATGCGCTTCGAAGAGCATCCCTGGCCTGAGGACACGCCTTGGTACGTTTCGCACACACGTGTTCAGCAGTACATCTCCGGTTATGCGCAAAAGCATGGTCTGGATAAGCACATCCACCTGAACACTTGTGTGAACCGCGTCGAGAAAATGCAAGATGGCTCGGGCCGCTGGGAGCTGTCTTTGACTGAAATCAAGAAACTGCCCGAGAACAAAGTCCAGATTAAGAAGTGGACTGACACTTTTGATGCCGTCTGTGTTGCCTCGGGTCAACATCAAACGCCTTTTGTGCCGGATTTCCCGCAACTGAAGGAATTCAAGCAAAAGTATCCTGCTCGGGTGATCCATGCGAAACAGTTCCGCCACTATGAGGATTTCAAAGGAAAGGTAAGCAAGTGGGCATTGGCAGGTAGTGATGACAATGGCTAAATATAGTGTGATGCATGTCAGAACATCTTGCTTATAGGTGGCAACGTGTCAGCGATTGACGTCGCTCGCCATTTGGATGGCATTTGCGACCGTATCTACATGTCCCTGCGCAACCCATTTGACACTCCGAGCGGAATTCTTAATCTCTTCCGTACAACCGCTCCCGAGTCCCTGATACACAAGCCCAACGTCGCCTCTTTTAGCGCTGACAACACGGTGGATGGAAGAGTGACCTTCGTAGACGGCAGTGTCCTGGATGATATCGACGTGGTTGTCTTTTGTACGGGCTACATTACCAACTTCCCCTTCTTTGGTGAACAGCGCAGCTTTGATAGCGAAAACAAGGAAGGTTCCCTCTTTGTGACAAATGGCAAGTGCGTGCTTGACACGTACCGTGACATCTTCTTGGCACGCGATCCTACCCTCGCCTTTGTCGGTGCGCCAAGCCATTTGATCAACGTCGATACGTTCTTTTACCAAGGCCAAACCGTAGGCCGTGTGTGGGCAGGTCTCGCGCGCTTGCCCAACGAGGAGCATATGCTGGCTCATATAAAGGCAAGAGTACTTCCTTTCCCATGGTACGACCTGAATTTCCGTGCCAGTCAGCTCAACGGTTTGACGCTGATTACCTGGTTGAATCACCATGCGGAGTTGCTCGGCGTAGACAAGAAGCGGTTCGAAGGCGTCTCCGCAGAATTGGTGGACCTGTATCCTACGGTGGAAAGTAGATGGAAGGCGACCTCTCTTGCGATGCTCAAGGAGCTCAAGGCTACAGGCCGCTTAAACTAATGCAAGTCAATCACATAGTGCTTGATATTCCATCTACTGCCTTTATATACTATTTTCTGAATAAACGTATGACACCATAAAGTAAAATGTGTTCGGTATAAATCTACTGCTTATTAAAGGCGACTTACCTGTTTCCCTCTTGTTCCTGTAGGATATGACTGAGAGCCACCTGATTGAAGCGACGAGTAACGAGTGAAAAGGCTAAATAACAACATACGCATATATCCTCAAAGCCGTTCTGTAAGCAGTGTAAATCAGCAAGATGAACCAAAGACATTCAGTCTTCAAAGTCCATGTTGGTCGTCTGAGGGTTCCAAAACGACGAACGTGGGTTAAAATGCCATTTTCTATTAGTTTTATTTAGTAGTAATGTATCTACAAAGATAGGTTGGCTACTTCAGTTGCATCGAAATCAAGCCTGTCAAAATAATGAGCATACCGACATTCTTCTTTCGTTCATGCCTGAGTTACCTTAACGCCAGTATCTTTTTCACTTCTGCGACAGTTAACCGCCAGCTCACAGGACCTGCCTTGGCGCCCCAGTAGTCATAGATTTCGGTGGGCTACAGGAAAATTTCAGCCATACGCACATATCAGCTACATTTCAGCGGTTTTACCTCTTCAAAGTTCAGCAAAGTAGACATCTGGTTCAGCCGGGTGAAGCGATCGCGCGAGAGCCAGTCTGTAAGCGAGGAAAGATAATGGATTACTGAACGGAGATCTTTGTCAAAACGTAGGGCGCCATATTGATTGAAGCGCGTCTGGGCGATGATGCGCTCCCACTGAGTCGTGACCGCATCCAAGATGAGACTCATTAAGTTGCCAAAGTTCACATCGGTGAGTGTGCGTCGGTAGATTTCGACTAACTTGTCGAAACCGGAGCGGAAGCGCTTGACGAAAAGCTCGTCGACGTCGGCCTCGTTGTATTCGTCCTCTTCCAGAACATACTTGACCTCGCGGTAGGCGTTTTGGAAGAGAGGGCGTATCCGTGGTTTGATGATCTGACCCATAAGCTGTTCAAGGCCGCCTTGAAGCAGCTTTTGAAACTTGCTGGCCGCCCGGTCAAAGTCGCTCAGCGCTTTGGAGACGGCCTTAATGTCATCTTCCTCCGATTTCCAGACGGCGTCTTTTACGTCTGGTTCCGCCTCTTGAGCCAGCCGTTGCATGTATTCCACGCTCATGGCCAAGTTATTAAGAGTAATCTGCGAGATGAAGTGATGAGCCAAACAAAGAGTCTGTATATTCGTCTTTTTTCCTACCATATAGCTGATCTTGGCTTGGTCAGGCGACTTCTCAGAGCCGCGGTTGGCAGGATCATGATTGCTGAACGCAGCAGACATGCGCTGTTGGAATATCTGCAGATATCCGGTATCCAATGTTTTTAAAATGAGGCGCACCGTAGCAGCAACGACGTCAGGTTCGCTCGTGGATATACTTCGCTTGAGTGTCTTTTTCAGGACAAAGAAGACATCGTCGACGCATGTCGAAGTCTGCGTCGTCACTGTGTCGTAATCGTCCAACTTCATGGCCTATATGGTTTTATGAGCGATTATACTTTGATCTGCATAGAATATTTACTTTTTCAATGCTTTGCTTCAATAGATAGTCATCGATCACCAGGTACGAGTTCATTAGTTCACGTATCCGCTTGGCGAGACCAGAAGATACCAAGAGACCGTTTTCGCCATAGAAACGCTTATCTTTACCGTGCATGATCACGTCCTGTGTGCCTTCGTTGGCCCCTTCAAGTACCTCCATTTCCTCGCACGCACGGTCATGGATAAAGCGATGGAAAAGCGCTCCCCGGTGGCTGATCAGAGCAAGTTCCAAGAGAATAGCGCCTAGTTGTCGGGGATCGGCTCCTGTGTGTAGGTCTGCTGTCGAAGGGGCTGTCACCGCAGGTGAACCCGGATTAGACCCTGGGCCGGCCGCAGTCCAATTCGTTGTGCTGGACCGTATCTTGGCAATGTTCAAAGATTGAATCTCGACAAGCTAATATCGGGCAGTGAGTATGTCGTATATCAGGGAGGAGCTCACGCACCTTCGCCTCCAGTTTACGTGTTCGCAGGAATTCGTCGAGAATAGCGCTCGCCTCGCTGTCACTTTCTTCCTGGAGTCGCTGGATGACCCGCAGCATTTTTCCCTCGCCATAATAGGCTTCGACAAGGGGCTGATGCTGATCGATAATAGTGGCAATGTTTTCGAATAGGCGTGTCAAGATATCGGCGTAGTAAGTGGGTGATGCAGCTAATGTATGTTAGTCCAGTGGAGAGCCAAGACTAGAGGGAGCTACGTACATAGTTTCTGGCCCATCTTGAGTTCTTCAGAGCACCGGCCCTTGATGATATTGCACACGAACCGGGAGTATTTGTCAAGACCTTCCGCTTGACAGCCGATGAGAGGGAAGAGCTTGAAATAGCGCGTAATGTCGTTTTCATTCCTTTGTACGACGGCATCATCGAAGCGCTGTGAAAAGATGGCGAATAGGTTTTCCTTTGCATCGGCGAGTGTCTTTGCTGGATGATCCGGGTTTTCTGATGTCGGTACAGTGAACTCTGCGAGTGACCCAAGTAAGATGGTGTCGTCGATCTGCGTCGCCTTTTGCAACAGGGTGGCGGCTGTGTCATACTCTTTGCTTTGCATGGCTTCTTGTATGCCTGATACGCAGTGCTTCAGCACCTGGACGTTCTCTACGTACCGGATCGACTCTTTGGCGCGAGACTTGGTTTACAATGAGAGGGTAAGATAGATGCGGCGAGTTCGTGTTGTCGGTCTTACTTGTTCCTGGTCCAGTTGGCGCACTTTGTCACTGATATTTTCAGCAAGTTGGGATGTCTTTTCGATCGTGGTCATCATGTCCTTGGAGGCATCTTTTGTGTTGACAAGCTGAGGTCTGATTGTCGTAAGTCAAAAATAGATTGAGGCAAGACGGCTTGGCATTACCTCAGGACGTCGAGACTTCCCAGTGCCTCCAAGAGCTCTGACTCTCGGGAAAGCATGTCATCCAGTTCTTTGTCAAGGCGCGTCTCTTCATCGTCGAGTGCTTGGAGGGATTCACGAATGTCGTCAATGTTGGTTAGTGAGCCATAGTCGCGTGTGTGTAAAGGGGACTCGGTCAGGGTAGGAGTGACAGAAGGCATTTCAAGGTAAAGAGCCTCAACTTGCGGGTTTCCTCCGTCCCCGACTGGGTCTAGTTGTTACTCAAAGTCGCGCTTGAATGCAACGCCCTCACGCTCCGCCACTCATCAGTGCAGCACAACTACGCATATCATCAATCACAGCACATACAGTACAACATAGGACAGTATAGTACATTATGTAGAGTAGATGCTCATGTACATTTTGCTAGTAGAACTTGAACCTGTAGGCTATCCGTTGCTTCATGTACGTGTAGAAACACGCCAGCAGCACCGATCCTTCGTTTCGCTGTACACACAAGCAAAAGCGCAATAGGAGCAGTAGCAGGACAGGAGAAAAAGCACAGCAAGGACAGACCGTGACAGCGTGGAAATTATATGAGGTCATAAGAAGCACTCGATGTTATTTTTAAATAGCCAAGAGCGAAAAGGCCAAGACTGGGCAGTGGCGCGGTCGGCGAGGACAGCATTTTAGACGGTTAGCGCAGGAGTCTGTGCATTTTTATTTTTTGGGCGGGTGGGCACGGGGTCATAAAGCGAAGCAAAACGCAGAAGATTATTCCCGAACACCACTTCTTTGTTCTCTGTTGTTCGTTTGCTGAAAAATGAAAAAGAAAATCACCTCTGCTTCGTTAGGCTTCAACTCGCCTATCCCAACGAAACTCTCTGGTATAGACTCACTTGATACTGTTACATTACACGCGTGCCATGAAAACTTAATACTTAATCCTCTCTTCTGCTCATGTTAGGCGAATGCAAGAAAGCAGCCAAGATCCTCAACAGCTTTGTTGGTCTGTAAGCACCTGCCACGACGCTCGCGTAGACTGACCTTAGTTTTTTATAAATATAGACCCTGGTCAGGGTTTGGACAAGATAATTCCTGAAAATATCCTCCAGAATGCGCAGGGTCTGGCCATTTACACTGTCCTCAAAGCTGGGTTCTTGTTCTCGGGTCGAGCAGGCAGCGGTCTCGTCGTTGCACGGTAAGACAAGGTCTGTCCATTACCACCGTTATCTCATTAACAATGATTATGCGTTAGGTTGCCCGATGGCTGTAAGCAATCCATAAAAATGTTCATTTTATGCGAGAACCCCGAAAATCTCAATTAACTCCTTTGTTTCCCTAATAGCGTGGTCAGCTCCTTCTGCTATCGCAACCGGAGGCATTGGCGCTGGCGGTCAAATTGGTCAGTCCGATGCACGTGTGAGAAAAAAAAGGCCCGCAGCATAACTCATTAGACATGGTGTAGGTGCTGAGCTGACCGACTTCGTCCTTGTTCTGAACACAAAGGAGGCTGTCAAGACGTTCAGCCACTTTGGTAACATCACTCTTGGCGGCAACGTTTCTGGTAACACACTATCCTGTTATATCTTTTGTTTTCTGACATGAATCCCCTAGTTGCTGCGGGCCCTATCGGCCGCAATGCTGAGGCATCTGGATCTGCTACTCTGAAGCACGTGGCTGCTATCTATTCTTATAGCAAGACCCGGGGCCTGTTCGCAGGCAAGTGATCGCGACTCTTGCACATAATATAAGATAAGTTTGGCTTACATTAAAGTAGGTGTCTCCCTGGAGGGGTCCGTGATCATCACACGTAACGACGCCAACGAGAAGCTCTATGGCAAACGCGTCACCGCCAAGGAACTGCTCAACGGGACTGTGACACCTCCACCGGAAGCAGACGCGCTGTATCGCGCTCTAGGCGCCAAGTTCCACTCATTGGGTAACACGGGTGCTATGTATACGCGCAACCGCAGTGAGGATGGAGAAGAGACTGGCAGCACTAGTCACCATTACAAGAGTACCAGCATTTCGAAACCGGGCACCCTTCGTGCACCTCCTTCCCTCAAGCCCAAACCGCAGATTGGATCCTATAACCAGTACTCTTCCTCCTCCGCCCCTGCTCCTCCGCCTTCGTACCAGCAACCTCCTCAACAGTCATCCTATTCACAACCACAGTATCAGCAACAACAGTCATATGGGTATCAGCAACCGCAACCACCGGCGAACAACAACTCGTACCCGCGCGACGTGAAGCCCCCCGTGCCTCCACCGATCCCTGGGCGACAGCAGCCCGCAGAGCCTATCGCACGAGCTCTGTATGCCTTCAACGGTGAGCAGGCTGGTGATCTCAGTTTCCAGGAGGGCGAGATCATTACCATTGTGGAGAAGACGGACAGTCAGGAAGATTGGTGGACGGGCAAGATTGGACACCGTCAAGGCGTGGTAAGTTTATATTGTTTGGCGGTCAGAGAACGGATCCTAAGCGTACACATTTTTTTTCCTTAGTTCCCTGCCAACTATGTCCAGATGGAGTAGGCGATACACATAGATTACCTCTTATCTACTTATTATGCAGTTTTTGCAACATGTATTCCATTCATTGACATACAATCAAGCGTGGCACTTGAGCTTCTCTGAGATTTTTATACACACAGTGCGCCCCGGAAACAATTAGTTATATTCAATTATAGCGCGTATGAAATAGTTTAAACACTCGTTCAGGATCATACGTCCTGCTCATCCTGCTTCATTGAAGGAAGACGATACGGACTGGTTTTGTTGCGGTAGGTGGATTCATCCCATATGAAATGGGCATCGATTCTCTCCTTGAACCGTGTTGCACAGCTCCAGCCGTTCCAATCTGCTGCATGCATGAGGCCAACTACTTTCTATTGTCCTTGATAAGCTTACCAAAATTATCTCCACCATCGCAGTGGCATGATTTCTGCAAGTAACTTTCTGTAGGACAGTGCATCAACGGGTTGTGCTTGTAGCCGATATCGTTGAAGAAATGGACCTCGTCCTTCTTCAGCATCATGGCCACCGCGAGCGAATGCTATACGAGAATATGTCAACAGATACTGAAAGATGCTGACGATAACTTACCACAGGAGCATCACCCCAGCGCTCATAGAAAAATCCGCCCGTCTGATCGAGAAATTCAAAAAATTTGACATAGGCTTCGCTGCGCAAAAAGTCAAGCGAGCCGATCTGTAGACAGGGCTTCAGTAATGGTCAAGTTTGGTCGTGTATCTTACCTCAAAATTAGACCAAAAGTGGCAGCCGTTGTAAGAGCTGAAGTTGTCGTCAGTGAGCCAGCTCATCATGCTGTCTTTGCCCCAGACAACATGCTCTGGGTGGTTTTGAATAAATTTCTGCACTGTATCCCAAAGCGTCGGGATCGTCTGCATGTATTCTGTCAGCGAGAGCGTCCAACCTAGAAAAAGGTCATCAATCACTATCCTTATAAATCACTGTCTTCTTACTTACCATACTTGTACTTGTTGTCTTTCATCATCTGGAAGACATCATAGTCGATGTCGCAAAAGTACTGGATATCTGGCTCCACACGCCAGTAATACTCATATTTAGCAAGAAGAGGATGACGAAAGAAGAATCCTGACTGGAAACTGAAAGAGTAAGATATTCTCTATATCAGTACAAATAATGGCATATCGTAGCTACAGCTACTTACCGGCACATGTGGCGGTAGGATTCGCTGCCGCCGTAGATAATATTTCGATCCGCCATGTCCTTACGGCACTCGGCAGCGTACGTCTGATTGATGTGGCTCGGATATCCCCACATGGAGGCATCGATTTTGCCGTAGTGTGTTTCTGCCTTCGTAAGTGACTGTGTCAGGGTCTTAAATTCGTCAGAAAAGGGCTCCTCATTCAGAAAGACGTAGGGATAGTTGAATTTCCTGTTGAATCTATCCTCGACTTGTCGAATCGATTGCCGGATACCGCTCAAATCACTGTTCCTTGCTAGGATGACAAAGGCTGCCTTGACCTTGTTGCTGGACCGCTGTGTCAGGTCATTATGCAAAGAGCGATCATGAGTAACCTTGGTAGGCATGAAAAAGTAAGCGACAAACAGAAAGACGGCCAGGGCACTCAAGATCTGAACCCCAGTGGTTTGCCGCCGTTTGGACGTCATCATGATTGAGAACGTGAATTTGTAAACATCCTTTTTCAGTTTGACTGAAACTACGCTTCTTATATGATAAGCATGTGTGTCAATGCATACCAGAGGCACAATGCGCGTTTCATTTTATCCATTTCGGTCCGTTTCCATATCTGAGGGGCTTTTGCTGTCTATGCATTGTTGTAGCCTTTTCATCATGACGGCACTACAAACTTAATCATTTTATGAAACGATGACTTCTCTCTCTAGAGTACCTTACCATTGCGATACGCAATACGAAAATGGTGCGTTCATGGGATGGGAGTAATACTTTCTACGACTTATAACTAATTACGTAAGCAGGCCCGGGTTCAATTCCCGGGCAGGGTGTCTGCCAAAGTGGATCACTTTGAGCTGTGAATGGTACCTGACGTCAATCTTCATCAAGGTATCTTACCCGTGTCCTTCAGTAAATGTCAACCGCGTGATGGTAAAGTAG